>MU839102.1:0-235105 GCA_030685235.1 Copromyces sp. CBS 386.78
GGGGAGGGAGCGGGAGCTAATGTGCGCTAAGGTACGCTAAGGGGAGGCTAATGGATGCGTGTGAGATTATTGGTCCAAAAAAAAAATTAAAGTGGAGGAGCAGTGTATGAAGACATTGAGGGCAGTGCGAAAAGACTTTCTCTTTATAATATTATAACCAAATTCTCTTAACTAATTTTTAATAGCTATAACCAGCTTACTGAACTTTTTATACTAGGTATTAAAAATTATGTAATCGCTATATTCGTAGCGGTGAAAAGTGGTTTCGTATAATTCGTCATTATTATTATTATCGCTAGGCTAATCGTTATCGTTAGGCTGGCTATTATCGATCTCTATCGGTTATGCTGAGGTAAATTCGCTAGGGAATTCGCTAGGGGTATAGGACTCGCTAGGCTCGACTAGGGTATTGCCTATTGAGGGTCTTAGATTAGGGTCGATAAAATTAAAGTCGATTATTTATTAATTAGGGTATGCGCTACCACGGTCGCGTACGCCCGTCGGCTGGGTCGCTATATCAGCTATTTATATTACAATTAATTAAGGAAATATATAGAAAAAATAACAGATTATTTCTTACCGTTAATAGATACTAACGCTTTATTTACTTGAGCGATATTTCGTAATGCACAATAGTAGTTTAATTAATTGTAGGGAGGGTAGTAATAGTAATAATAAGGGAGGAAGCGATACAATACAACGATGCCTACAAATCGCTAATATAACGATAAATTATTAGACTGGCCAATATAGTACGAAATCTAGGTATAATAGGGTATAATCTGGGGGCTTAGCGGGCGCGGTACGGTTTGCTGACGCCAAGAACAGGAGCTATAGACCCTGATCTGGATGCGAGCGATTTGATTGGCTCAAAAATTTTGGGGTGCATTAGCGCGCGGGAAGGGCGGGGCGGCGGTGCGAATAGACTTTGATGGCGGTGCGAAAAGACTCTCTTTTTTCTATTATCGCCGGCCTATTATACGAATTAATTAAGAAGACGGCGGAATAAGAATAAGAAGAACGGTATTAAAGATCCTTTAAAGTTTTAAAGAAGGTTTTTACGAATAGATTCGTACTTTAGATTTATAATTAGTTAAAATAAATTGTTGTAGAAACGGACGCTTCTAATTAGGTATATAGAGGTATATTATTATAATATAATAATAATAGTATCCTTCGCCCTATTGTTTACTTTAATTAGCGGTATTCTTTAATTAAATATAATTATAATATTTATAATAAGGAATTATTCGCTATTATTAAGGCCCTAGAAGAGTAGCGCCCTGAATTCGAAGGGGTATAATAATTAATCGAGGTCTTTATAGACTATAAAATTTTAAAGATTTTTATAATTAATAAATAGCTAATTCCCTACTATATATGGTAATCCTAATTCTTATTCCGATTTAATTTTATAATTAAATACCGACCGGATTCGTTGTAAATATACTTTAACACTTTAAATAAAAAACCGGAGGATTTACTTAAGGACGAAGCCGACGAACGGCTACTAATTAGAAATAAGATTTTATTCGATTATAATATTTTCGTAAACGGAACTTTCGTTCTAAAGAGTAGAAAGGAAGTTATTAATATTAGAACCGAATATATTTACAATTTGGAAATAATAAATAATAAATTTATTAACGATTTAATTATAAAACATTATAAAAAGTCGGTATTCTTATAAAATTTATTCGCCTATTTATTAGACTTTAATTGTTATATATAATTTAAAGAAGTAAAGGATTAATTAAAGAAAATATCCTTTACTAAATATAAGGTAATATAAGGACGAACCTACTTTCGAAGCGCCGTTATCGTCGACCCTAATAATATTAAACTTTAGTTCCAATTCCTCTACCGCGTATACAATTTATTATCTACTAATTATTTAGGTCGTAAAAAGATTTATTTGTTATTTTCTTAATTTTTTTTTTAGTTAAGGATATTTAATATTATTAAAGTTTATTATAAGGCTTACTTACTATATATTAAATCTAAATTATTATAATACTCTTTATACGGGTTTTTAAAGCCGTTAATAATACTTTTTATACTATAGAAAGATATTTCTATAAATTATATTACCCCTTTAATTCCCTACGTACGTTAGGGTTAAAAGTTTAAATACGTAATTATTATTATTAATTGTTTAATAAAAATACAATATTTTATTCCTATTATCGGCCTTACAGCCGAAGAATTAGTAGACCGGTTTATTAAGAGAGTTTATAATATTTATAGCCTCCTAGACTTTATTATATTAGATTGAAGTTCTTAATTTATTTTATAATTTTAAAGAATTTTATTTTCCTATTTAAAAATAATTTTCAAACCTTCTTCCGCGTTCTATTTAATTATTAACGGCTAAATAGAATATATTAATATAGAGATAGAGAAATACTTTTGTTTTTATATTAATTAGGTATAGGATAATTAAATAAATTAATTATTAATTATAAAATTCGTTAATAATAATTTAATATTTAAAATAATAGGAATATCTCCTTTCTTTATTAATTATAATTTCTACCCCTATATAAGCATTAAATTAGCGAAATTATACCCACTAAATTTATTAATTTAATAATAAATAAAATACTTTAAGGCTAATAAAATCGCTAATTATTTTAAAAGAGTATTAGAATACGTTACAGATTAAATAAAATAAATTTAATAATAATATAAAATTAATACTAATATTCGAAGGATAAATACTCCGAAGTATAAAACGGGAAATAAAGTCCTATTTAATATAGAAAACTTCGATACCGGCCGATTGTACGCGAAATTTACCCCCCTTTATAAGGGCCTATTCGAAATTATTAAAGCGGATAGTTATAAAATTATATTTAAATTCCTTATTAATATAAAATATAGTCCGACTTTCTATATTAATAAATTTAAATTATAAATTAAAATAAGTATTCTAAAATAATTAAAAGTATAAAAGGACGTTCGTATAAATTAAAGTTGTAATATAAAAAAGATTAATAATAAAGAGGATTTAGTAGAATAGGATTTTATTAAGATTAATAGTTATTATAAAGCGGTTAATAGTCGTTAAAAATATTTCGTCGTTTAGGCACTACTTTATTAACTTTTATAGTAGCCGCGTATTAATATAATTATATCCCCTAATATAATATAGTAATTTTACGAAATATACCCGGAGGTTCTAATACCCTTAAATTAATTAGCGGTGGAATAGAAGCGAAGGAGGACGCTAGAAGAGGAAGAGCCGGTTATAGAAGCGGAGGTTCTATTAGTAAAGTACGAAGGGAGGAGGAAATTATTACGATTAGTAGCTATAAAAGTTTTTTATAATTAGATTAAACGTTTAATAGGGTTATTTATTATTTTATATAATTTTAGTTAGTTATATAACTTTTTTTAGGTAGGGATAGTATTATAAAGTTAGCCTATATTGTATGTGCTGGTAATAATAATTTTCTAAGACTATTATTACTATTTCGGTTAATTGGCTGCGGCCTCCCGCTATAGACCCACTAGTTTATAGTTCGAATCCTATAAAGGCCCATTTCCGAGCGTACTTCTATACTTCTCTTCCTTTCCTCTCCTCGTACAATTACGCATATCTACATTTACACTCAACCTCTCGCCCTCTACCTGTGATATAATTACTATATTAATTGTTTTCTAATAAGTCGATAAAAGTATATTAATCCTAAGTTAATATATATAACGGGAAATAGGAAAATAAAAATTAAATAGCGCTAGTACAAACTTCGAAAAATTTATATTTACGTTTAAGGGTATTGATTTTAAAATAATTAAAATAATTATAAATTTCTTTAGAAGAGTAAAACCGATTATTATCGCTACTATTATTATCTACTTCTTTTAATAGTAGGCTAATAATAAGGGGGGGATATAGTTGGGATAATAATATTAGGGTTTTAAAAAGGGGTAGTTCTAAGCGGCGAAGAAGGTAGAAGGGTATTGGCGGTTAACGGTATAATAATACGGTTTTATTGCGGAGGAGGTATAAGAATAAATATACGAACTTCGGCGGGTAGTTTAAGAAATAGAACGACTACTATATATTTATATTTTATTAATATTAATTCAACTCCTATAAAGGTTAAAGCTTTAACGTATTAGGATAATAGAAATAAATAAGTCGAGGTAATTACGAATAGGGTAAATATATAAGGAAGCTAAATTAGGAGGGAAAGTAAGAAATAAATTAAAGCTTAATTTTTTTACTCCGGAACTAACGGAAGTAGCTATTTATAATATTACTCCTTTAATCCTATGGTAGCTAAGGCCGGAGCGGTATTACCGTTATCCGACGCTACGATACGGCGTTAACTAGAATGACTCGCTGCCTTCCAATATCTCGCCCCGAGCCTCTACGAGGCTAGCCAACTGATAGGTCCTTAGCGACCTGACATAGGATTAGGGTTATAATTGTATTATATTAGTCTATTTATTAGAAATGCGATATTTAGTTTAATATTAATTATTGTATATAGTAGGGAGCCTACGTTAATTTAGTAGGCGCGGATCTCTGCGTAATTAGTAGTACCCTTATAAGAAGTTAGCTCTATATGCTTTATAGGTACTAAAGTAGGTTGAAAATTGGATTTTAGTAGTTTAGAGATTTTTTTAATATAGGCTTCCTATAATAACCAGATCTTTCTTTAATTTCAATCTCGGATAATTTTAATGCCTAAAAATTATTAGAACTCATTTCCTCTAATAAAATAATATTTTAATTATAGATTTATTATATATTTATTAACTTCTTTTATTTTACTTTTATTAAACGTAAAAATAATATTATTAATATAATATAGTATAAATATATTATTCTTCTTTATAATATACGGATTTTTAAGGATCGCTTCGAATTCTATTTCTTTAAATATTCTACTGAATTTTCGTTATTATAGTAGAAATATTCGTTTGAATTTATATAATACTTTAATTAATTTAAGGACTTTGCCGGGGGTTTAATACCCTAGTAGTATATATATATAGATCTCCTTATTGAGAATTACGTTAATAAAGGTATTGACCGTATTATATTAGATTAGTTCGAAGTCGAATTTTATAGCGAGAGCGATAATAGATTTGAACGATTTCTTTATTAGGGTAGATACGTACGTATTTACTCTATTCTTATTCTATTAATTTCCTTTTATAATTAACTATATTTTATATTTATTGAAAATATTATTCTTATTAAATTTATAAATATATACCTATATACAATCGAAGATTTACTTACTTCGTATTTACAGTAAATCTCCGTTAACCTTAATTTACGTCTTTATATCCTTATAACTCTGTAAATAGGCCTCTTTTACTTATTTAAATAGTTTATTAAGTAGGTAATTATTAAAATTCCGGTAATACTTAAGTTTTAAGGGTAAATCTCGTTTGTGAATATTCTTAAAACGATTAAGCTTAATAATTAGCCTTTATATCTCCGCTTTAATAATAATTTTTCTTATTATTTTTAATATTGGTTATATTAATTTATTAATATAAAAGATAATTTCCTAAGGTTCTTACTAGTAGAAGTACTTATTAATAATTCGGTCTATTAAATAATTAATATAGAATACGGTTAGCGGGGTTAATAGTAGTAATAGATAAAACCCTATAATATATTTAAGGGATATCTTTTCTATAGTAGGGTACGGATTAACTCCTGCTTAAAATTGACCGCTCTCCTTTTAAGAGGTATTTTAACTTTATTCGTAGTCTCTATTTAAGAAGCTTAATAGTAACGGTTCGATATTTATATTATCGAAGTCGTTTTATAAGTTATAACCTTCTCTTTCTAATAGATTAAATACCCCCGAAGGTTAATTATACGGCTTATTTACTTTATTAAATAGATCCGCTAGTTCTTCGCTATTTATTTAGAGGTCCTCTTTTAATTTTTTAAGGTTTAGGTTATATATAATCTCTTTATTAAAAATTACGTCCCTAATCTATACAATTTTATTTGTATACAGATTTTATATATAGTAGATTAAAGTTGTTAAATAACCGATAAGGAAACTTATCTATACTTTAAATAAATATTTCTAACGCCGCTTCTTTTTTTTTTAAATAGTATTCATTATTATAAATATTTTACAACCGTAGACTTTTAAGTAATTTAGATTTAGTTTACATATTTTTTAATAATTATATTAGTAAGCGATATAAATATAGAACCGTTTAAATAAAGATTTCTAATTATAAAGGTATTAAAGGGATTTATTAATAAAATAGATTATTGTAATAATAATTTTTAGCTATAAATTAATCGGAAATTTTAAGTTTATTAATATAGCGTTGTATTTTTCTTTAACTATACCCTTTGAATATTCTGCCCTACCGTTTTATACTTATATATTAAGAGTAGAAGGTTTAATTATCGTTCTTCGTTATAATAACCTTTATTAAATTTCGTTATTTATAAATTCGTTATCGAATTTGAAAGTTTTGACCTTAATATTATATTATTATTTTAGTATATCGATATAGGATATTAGTATAATAGCGATAATAATTATTTATTAATTTAATAAATAGTAATCCTAAATATAATTAAACTAGAGGTATATAATAAGGAGGAGATATTTAACCCTATTATTTCCTTTATTAAATTCGAAGAAGTCCGTTGCGAATCTCTTCTCTAATTTATAACCGCGGTTTCTAAATATATAATAAATTTATTACTTAATTTTTATTATAGTATACGTATCGTATTTAATTAATAGTATATTGCGGATTTATATTCTATTAACGTTTTGAAGATAATCGAATATTTATAGTCTTAAATAATTGAATTATAAATACTAAATATTTGCCGTCTATTTAGAAGGGCGCCGTATATAGGAGCTAATCTTATACCGATACGTTATAAACGAGGCTCTAATAAATGGAAGAGGAATAGTTTCTATAATTATTTAATTATAAATAGTATTTAAATAATAAAAGAATAATTTATTAATTTTCTTTAAATAATTATTAGGGGGACGGTAATCCTAGTAAAAACCCTACCTTCGTAATTAAATATAGGAAACGAGGTTAGTAGCGAAATTAGGGTAAAAGGCGACTTCCTTTAGCTATAATTTTAAAGGACTATTCTTTCTTCTAATAACGACGTTAACCTCCTTAAACCCTTTAATCGCTACTTAGGTATCTCTAGCCTATATATATTTATTTAGGTTAATATAACGAAAATAAAGGAAACGAATAATTTTATTAAATATATAAAGCGAACTATTAAAATCGAATATTGTTAAGTTTTTAAGGGGGTAAATCTCCTCTTTAATTTAATATACGCCGTTAATTTAAAAAGTCGATTTATAAGTAATATTATAATTTATATTAAATAGTTACTAATGCGTAGCTTCCCTCATAGAGGGACCCCCTTGCCTACTACGCTTAACGCAGAGTAGGTATGCATTATATATATATATATATATAGCCGTACGCATTGACGCACTAATTCTAAATCTCTCTTAGAATTAATAACAACATTATAATTACGTTAATGTGCTACGTTAATTTTATTATACGGTTTCCATATATTAATAGTAACTACAATTTCGTTTGAATAAAAATCTTTCTAAAATTTATAATCGTATACTAAAAGCGCTAACGATTCGTTATTATATTAATCGTTATAAATTAGCCGAACTTTGGACAATCTAAATATTATTTAATTAAAGCAATATATTCTTACGTTAACCCCTATTAATTGCGTAATTATACTTCCGCCAAGACGAATTATCCCTATCGCCGCTAAAATCGCGTTAAATGCGTTCTACCGGCTTAAAGTACCTTCGTAACCTACTTATTAATTAAAATACTATAAACGATTAATTTTTATTAATAAAAAATATTGTAATTTCCTTCTTAATTAAAAAGTAATTGCCCTCCTTCCTATTCGTCCCCAATTAGCCTACCTAAAGTAGTACATACGTTTTTCTTATAATTAAGCGAATCCCTATTATTTTACTCCTTCGTTTCTCTCCCTTAATAACTTTTAATATCTTTTAGCTACGACCAAATACTTATATTAATAATACCCTATATACCGGATTAATATATTCTTATTCATCGCCTTTCTTAATTTAAAAACTACTACTTCAACGAATTTATTATAATTAATCTATTGTTTAATTCTTCTTTTAAAGTCTATAATAATCTTATTACTAGGTTTTCTAACTACGAGAAGACCCGCCTTAACGCGGCCGCTGAGTTTGCAGATTAAAAAGCAGCTCATTGGTTTGACCCTGCCTGGTTGCATGACGTGGCTACCCACCGTCACTAACTTCCTTCAATAAATCCCCCGAGGTACAAGACTTATTACCCGCTAAGTCTTTCGTCAACTCTCTATCTCCCTAAAGCTACCTCAAGCTTCCAAATTCCTCCCGGGCGCTTTTCCAATTAAATTTAATATACTTTCCCCTATATAAGGGATTCCTACTATATAACTACGCCTCCTTACTGAATTAATAAATTCGGAATAATAGTAATAAGCTTTGAAGAAGAATTATAATATATAACCTTCGTTAAAATTCTTCGATATTTGTATATTTAATCGATAATAGGTAGAATAATTTAAATAAGCCCTCCGCGTACTTTAAATATTCTAGCTTATTAAATTATTTAACTTTACCGGCGATATATTAAATTAATAGTTATTTTAATTCGTTAATATTCCCGGTACTAAGGAACTATTATCTTTACCTCCTCCCCAAATTTTTAAAAATATTAATTAATTAAATACTACCCAATTAAATAATAATATTTAATCCTCCTTTAATATAAATTCCTACGGATAGCTATAAAGCTTTAATACTTTTATTATAAGAATAGAGGGCCTTACTATTAATTTTATAACTAATATATTAAAGTTAATAGAGAATTTTATTAACGCTAATAATCCCGTTTCGACCTTTAAAATAGCTTAAATCGGGTACTTTAACCCCGAAATTAAAATATAGGGCAATAACGCGTTAATTACAATAAGTAATAACGTTTACTATAATGACGTTATTTATCACGGGGCAAGGCGAACGTTAGGTATCTGTAAAGACATTCGTAATTGCACGAAGAAGAGGAAGCTATCTGGGGGAGCTCTGATGGCCATCTATATACAGTGAGCATGTGGCCCGTGCAGCCTTGTCATCCCATGGATCATCCCATGGGCTGGTGTGGTTCTGTGCAGCCTTGGCGATAGGGGTAGGCTGACAACCGCAGCCAGTCAGATGTCAGATGCGTTCAGCCGCATCTGCTGTGCTGGGTCTCTGCAGCCAATCAGAGCATGCCATCAACCCGGCAACCATTGCCGTGGTGAAGGCAGCGATATGGGACGGTTAGTCAGTCACAGATAACCCTGTGACATTATTATATTTTAAAATTGTATCATTATAAATATAAATAACGAAGGTAAATGAAACTATATTAGGAAAAACTTTTATTAATTCCTTCGAAGTATAGCCCAATAATAATATACCGTTTAAATCTCCGATTAAGAGCGCTTCGAACTTCGTTAATTATTTAATAATTAGAGAACCGCTCTATTCGAATTATTTAATATAAATTCGACAAAGGCGGCCAATAAATTCGTAACTTATATATATTCTAAAAACGACTACTTCAACAGCAAATTATTCAAAGCGTACGTAATAATTTGTATACAATTCGTAGAAATATTTGGTATTATAATAAATATATAATTTAAAACCTAGGTTTTTATTAATCTTTATCCCGGGTTACAATAGATTTACCCTTAACCTTCTAATATTAAAAAGCTATACGAATAGATTAATACCGCTAAATTAATAGCTAAAATATATACTAACCTATTGAATTATAAGCTGTATACGATATTTTATATATTGCTTATAATAAGTATTAACGCCGGTTCTAGGATTATTAAAATTAATTATATATTTATCGATAATGTAAATAATACCGCCGACGCCTTTATCGGCTATAATTTGTATAGATTTAAATATAAAAATAGAAATAAAAGAAAGTAAATAGGTAGAAATAAATTAAGCGAAAGTAGTAATAGGAATGTTAGAACTAATAATGAGAACGCTAGAGGTAGTAATAAAAATATTAGAAATAACTATAAGAATATTAAAAGAGGTAATAGGGATAATAAAAATAATAGAAGTAGTTAAAATAAATAAGAGAAGTAAGGATATTAATATAGAGGAATAATATAGAAATTAAGAAAGCTGTTAAAGCATTATACTAGACCGTTTAAAAGGATATTCAAAAAATAAGTAAAGTTACGTAGGGATAAAAAATAAAAATATATAGGAAAAGAACTTATTAACGAGGATAATAGTAATAAAAAAGAGGTAAAAAATTATTTAAAGGAATATAATTATACTTTTAATAGAGAAATTTCTAATAAAGAGGAGGAATTAATTTATAAATAAGAGGAGGAGGATAATATTATTATATTTATTTATTCGTCGGCCCCCGTTAAAAGTAACCCTTGTTATATCTATTAGAAGTATAACTTCGGTTTCGAAAGCCGAAAGGCTTTAATAGTATATATATTATTAAATATTTATAACCTAAAAAAAAAGCAAAAACTACCCCTAATATTAAAATTGAAATTTGGCGAAGTAGAATTATTAGAGAAGCTTTAGTCCGCTAAGTTTAAGATAAGAGACGTTGTAGAAGTAAGACCGATATTTCCGTTAAATAACGGATACGTTAAATAAAATTCGTACTATAGGATTTAAATTAAAATCGGCATTGTAACCGATATAATATATATTAATTCTAATTATTCGACGATAATAATCGATAAACGCTTTTTTAAGAGATATTAGCTAAACGTAGAAATTATTAAAACGTTACTTCGCTTAATAAATAGAATTAGTAAAAGTAAAATAATTATCGACGAATAAATTATTATTACCTTTTAAATCCCAAATATTATTAATAGCGTTAAAATATTAAGTCAATTTTCTATTACAATATAATTAACCTTAGGGCTTAGCTTAAATATATTATTCGGTATTAAATTCCTTAACCGTAATTAGGCTATTATTAACTATTTATATTAAAATATTACCTTTAAATCCTATAGGGACTTCGTTATTCTATTTAAATATATATTAAAGTTAATACTAGTCTGGCGTTGCGTAATTACGTTAGTTAAAACCGTTATCCTACTACGTTCTACTATATAAGTCCTAATTAATTATAGAAACCTTTTTAAAATTAATATTAATAAATCCCCCTACGAATATATATTCTACGGAATTGTTAATAGAATTATTAATTAGTTAATATATTCGGAATCTATTAGAATTATTATTATTTTAAATATAATGGATATGTATAAAACTATTGGTTATAAGAAGAAGGTTGGTATTATTAAAGATTTTAAAAATAATAATTACGTTTTTACTAATTAGGAAAAAACCGTATTAATTAATTTAATAACCGATATTACTATGGCCGAATACTTTATTTTTAATGAAGTTGTAAATAAATTAGTATAAGCCGATGAAAATAACGTTTACGAAATATTTAACGAAATATTTAAATAGATAACCCTAGAATTAAAAACCCTACCTTTAAACCCGAAGAAAAAGAAAAGAAGTGCGTTAAGTTAATAGTAAAGTTTAATACTTTAAATATATTTCGTAACCCCCCTAAACCGAAATTTCCTATAATTAAAATTAGTAAGAAAGTAAAGTCCGTTAAGCCCGAATTAATATCCCGTACTAAAGAAAATTTCCCTATTTTTAGTAATATTATTAATAGTAATTTTAAAAGTATTATTAACCCTATCCAACTATATAATCTATTTAGAAAGCCCCTTCTTAAAATACTAGAAAATTATAAAGAATTAGGGATAAGAAGGTTAAAAAGAATTTTTATTATATAGATTAAAAATAGTATTTGTATTACTAATATTAACTGTAAATTAAACAAGTAATTAAAGAAAGTTATTAACGATTTTAAATATTAGAGTGGCGAAAATATAATTAAAATAAATAAAGACGAATATTTATATATTAATTTAATAGAAGGGTAGTAAAATAAGAAAGTAGGAGCGAGGCCCTATAAATTAAGCCTAGAAAAATAAAAAATAATTAACGATACCTTTAGTAAATTTTGTAAGTAGGGTAAATTACTATTTATAAAGTACTTTACCCTATTTAGTTACTTAATTTTCGTAATTTAGAAAATTGTTAATAGAGTTAAAAAAGGCAGGGTAGTAATTAACTTCAAGACCTTCAACTGTATAGTTATCCCGGACGCTTATTTATTACCAAATTAGGAAAAGATTATTAATGTATTTATCGATTATATATTTTTTACCGCTCTCGACGCATTAACTTTCTTTTATTAATTGCCCGTCTAATTCTAGTATTAGAATTATATAGTATTAATTATCTATCGAAGTTTTAAAGTTAATTTAATTGTATTAATAGGTTTTAAGAATTCGCCCTCTTATATTCAACGGTTTATAGATAAATGCTTAATTAAATATAAGTACTTTTATTACGCTTATATTAATAATATAATTATTTTTAGTAAAACGGCGGAAGAATATATTAAATATATTCGTAAAATATTAGCGGTCTTTCAAATTATTAACTTTAAAATTAACCTTTAAAAATCCTTTTTCGGATTCCCTTCGGTTAAATTATTAGGATTTTATATTAACGGTCTTAATCTATTTATAATAATTAATAAGGTAGAAACTTTAATTAAATTCAAAATACCTTTTACCTTTAATAATCTAAAAATATATTTAGGCCTAATAGGATTCTTAAAACGATTTATCCCCTTTTATAAGTAAAAGGCGGAACCTTTAGAAGAAAGGAAAATAGTAATATTAAAGGCTAGCCGCCAAGACGGCACCCTACTTATAGGTAAATTAAAAGCGGTTAGAAAAAACTATATTTCTAAGGTTAAATTTATTCTAACCGAGCGAGAAAAAGAGGCTTTTCGCATCTTCTAAGATTATTTAACAAAAACCGCTTACTTTATATATTAGAACGTAAATTATATACCCTTTATTAAAATTAATATATTAAAACGGGGTATCGGCGTTATAGCCTTTTATATTAAAGGCGTTAATATAAATTAGAATAGAAGAAATATCCCTATTAATAAAGTCTAATTAATTTTATATATTAGCCGTAAATTGACGAAGATAAAATAGAAATATTAGCTGACCGAAATAGAGGTTGTAAGTTTAGTATAAACGGTTAGAAAATTCAAAATATAATTCTAATCCTTAAAGTATATTATAATTATATTTATAGATTATAAGGTAATACCAAGTATCGTTAGATAAACCTCCCTTAAAATTATTAATATTATAAAGTTCAACCTTCGTTTAATATTAGTATCGATTATATTAATATAATTCAAATTGGATATTCAGTATATCCCTAGTAAAATAAACTTCGTATCCGACGCTTTATCCCGCCTCCCGATAGTCGATAATAATTCGGAAGATAAAGATCTATTAAAGGCCGAATTTAACGATATTTAGGAAAAGGGTTTTATAATTACTATCGTCGAAATAGAGTTAGATTTCAAATAAAAAATTATTAACAGCTATAAAACTAATTCTAAGTATATTAAAATTATTAATTTTGTTAACGAAAGGAAAGCCTTCTATTAGGCGGATCTAACTAAACTGCCTATAGTTAAAGGAATACCTTTCGACGTATAGGACGACTTGCTGTTCTACCGTACTACGAAGTATTAATAGCGGCTATGCGTATTAAATGCCTACGTTAAAAATATATTATATATAGTTTACAATTTAAAATACTATTTTGGTATTAATAAAATAATTAAGGATTTAACTTCCTATTTATTCTTTAAGATAACGAGGAAGGTTAGGGATTATATTTAGTATTGCCCCGAATACTTTAAAAATATTACTTTAAGGAAAAAGCTTTTTAACGAATTTAATTTTATTAACGTACCGCCTATCTTAAATTATACTATTACGATCGATTTCGTAATCGTACTACTTATATATTTTTAAAGTAGAATCTTTAAAGTTTTAGAGGGTGGTTTTAATATAATTATAACGGTTAGTAGTAATATAATAAATATATTCTTTATATTTTAAGATAAATAATATAAATAGTAAAATAATAGAATATAGTATTAGCTACTTACTTTTTATTATATAATTAGGGTTTGCCTTCCGTTATTATTTCCGATAGAAACCCTAAATTTATATCCGATTTTTAGTAGGGAATATTTAAAACGATAAGCGTTAAACTTTTAATATTTATTACTTATTATATTTAAATAAATAGTTTATTAAAAAAAAAGAATTAAATAATCGAAATTACTATTAAGTTTTATATCGTAATTAGCGAAGTGCTTTAATTAAATATCCTTCTAGTATTATAATTTAATTTTAATATAATATATACTAACGCTATTAGTAAATTTTTAATCGAATTATTAATAGGATTTAAGCCTTATACCCTATTAGATGTAATATTTAACTTTAAAGATAAATTTAACGTTAAGGCGGTCCGTATATTAAATTATCTTAAAGTAAAAATAGTTATCGTTTATATAATAATTATAATTAAAATAAAATATAATAAAAAAATAATATTAACTAAATTTAAGTTTGGAGACTAGGTATATTTAAAATTATATTACGGCTATTATTTATTAGGAAAGCCCTTAAAGAAGTAGTTTTAATAGAGAGTAGGACCTTTTAAGGTTATTAGTATTAAAGGATTATTAGTAGTCGAATTTAATTTCCTAGCTAATTAGAAAAATTACTATACTATATTAATTACGTAGCTAATACCCGTTCCTATTGGAAAAAATCCTTTCGGCTATTGTCTTTAAAACTTAAGTAAAATCGTTAAAGAAGATATAGATAACGATAAATAATACGAAATTAATAAAATTCTTAGTCGGTATACAAGTTTCAAATACGGTCGCCTAATCTTTAAATACCTTATTAAATAGAAAGGATACTAGAATTAATAGAACTTATATATATTACGTTCCTACCCTTTTATAAAACGTATTAAACTTATTCTATAAATACGATAATATTCATCCTATTAATAAAAAGGAATTTAAATTTAAAAAATTAAAGAAAGGGAAAAAAATTATTATAATATAAGAAGAGCCTTTAGAAGAATAGGGAAGGGAGGTTACTAAAATTCCTAAATTTAATATCGAAATAAAGTTTCTTTTATATTACGTTTGAATTACTACGCTACGTTTTTATCCCGTCTCCCTACCCTACCTTTCTACGAAAATTTACTACTTTACTATACTATTTTATAATTTATATAGCGAAATTTTATTAAATTTTTCACAATTTTCCCCCGCAACTTCGCACCGCTTTCGAATACTTATAAACTACCCTACTCTCCTTCTATTTATCCTACTCTCTTTTACTTATATATATTTTCTCTCTCTCTTTCTCTCTCTCTCTCTCTCTTTCTCTCTTTCTCCCTCTTATACCTACCGTTACTCTTTCCTAAATTCGACTAATATATATAGCGACTACCTATAATATTCAATAAATTTATAATAAATTTTAAAAAGGATTAAAAAGCGTACCAAGCCGTAAAGCCAATTAAATTAAATTTTTATAAAAAAAAGACGCCCAATAACAAAGAAGCCGAAATTATTATAGAAATCCCTATTAATTAATATAGAAAATATAAAATAAATAACGAAATTAAAATTATAATCCAATTTACTAAAAATTTTAATAATATTCCGGAGAATTAGGATTTGAAAACTATTATAGTAGTCTTCGGCTATAAATAGAAATATAGTATTTAAAAAACTAATTAATATCTAATTTTCAAACATTTTAATAAATACGTCCTTAATAAATAAAAGAACGTTAATTTTAGTCCAAAGTATACGCTAACGAAAAATAAAAAATTCCCGTAGATTCCGGAACTAAACGTTTAGGCTGTAATAATAATCTTCTATTATTCGGAAATCCGTAATATATTAAACGATAATCGGAAGGCGGAATATTACCTTTCTAAGAGTTAGAAGGAATTTAATAATAAGTGCGGCTAGGATTTAGAAATTTATATTATAGGAAATAAGCCCAAAAAAATATCCAAATTAAGAAAGAATCTACTTTATAATTTCGAGTAGTGTAAAATCAATATAGAATCGCCTATTAATATCGTTACGGTAATAGAAATATTAATAATCCGTAACTCTTTTAATATAAAAGTAGTTTATTTAGAAATTAATGTTAATTTATTACTAATTAATAAAGTATAATATACTATAAATAAAAAATTCTAATAGTATTAGGATATTAAGGTTTTAAAAGCTAAATAAAAAAAGTTTACTTAAAAGTTAAACGCGAACTTTAATATAATTAGACCCGTTACTAACTTAGTAATATAGAGTATTAATAATAATTTAGTAAATTAGATAATTAACGACCCTATTAACGAAAATATAGCTATTAACGAAATTATTATTAATAATACCCGTATTGAATACGCTACGTCGAATAAGGAAGTTAAGAGCGAATTAATTAATATTATAATTATTAATATATATAAATTAATCGAAATTTGCGGGGACGACTTCGAATCGATTATAAATAATAATAGGGCCCTTATTACTATTACGGAAATTAAAGTATTAATTACTATTACTATTACTAAAGTAAGAGAAGAGACGAAGAAGGTTATAACGGAATAAAAGAAAAAATATAAAGAAATATAGAAGGAAATTAAAGATTTAAAGGGAAGGATTAAGGAATTAGAGCAATAGAAGAAAGTAGACGTTAAAAATCCGTAGGAATTTATTAAAGGAATAGTATTAGAACGTATGAGGAATAAGGAAAGGGCGATTAATATTGAGTAAAGAGATTTCTTGAAAATAAAAAACGGAAGATATATATTTAAGTATAAATTAGGGGAGGCATTTATCTAGGAAATTTTAGTTAACGACGTTAATAAGGTAGTGTGGTAGAAGGCTGTAATTAAGCCTAATTAACGGGCGTTTATATATATATAGCGATAAGGACATCGCTATTTTTTCTTTGAGAGGGGTATTAATGCGTAGCTTCCCTTATAGAGGGACCCCCTTACTTACTGCGCTTAACGTAGAATAGGCATATATTATATACATATGTATATATAGCCGTGCGTATTGACGCACTGATTCTAGATCTCTCCTAGAATTAACAATAATATTATAATTACGTTGACGCGCTACGCTGATTTCATTATATGGTTTCCATGCATCAGTTACGCAATTTCCTATTTTTTAAAAACCTTCGCTTCACTACTATTTTTAACTACGATCTTTTTAACTTCCTTAGTTAGTTCGGAATCCTTCGCAAAATTGGCTTTAATAACGTATTGGATTAAAGGGAATAGCCTTATAATATATTTAAACTTCGCATTTGGGTTAATATATTAATATTCCTCTAAAGAATATAGTCCCTTTTCGTATACCTTATATACGGGTAAATTTACCGCCTTTTTACGGATTTAAATTTTAATTTTATCCGACTAGAATTTTCTTTTATTAAATCTAAATTCCTTAGGCTTTTTCTTATTATTTTAACGAGCGTCCTTATTATTAGCGTTTTTATCCTAACTTTCGTTAATAGATTTCCAATTATTAAATTCGATGCTAATCCTAATCTCGCTAATATTAAAAGCGTTATAATATCTTCCCTTCCCGATAGCGGCCCTACGTTTCGTAGAATCAATACCGTATTTTTTAAAGTCTTTATAGACTTCTATATATATAAGTATACCGTTAGCTATTTATTTATCGAACTTTTAAATACTTTTATATTATTTAGGGCGTACGATTTTAATTACGTTAATAAAGTCAATATATTAAGAACTTACAACCTTAATCTCTTTAACCCCTATAATTTAACTATTACTTATAGTAGTAAACTAGTTCTAAAATTAATTAATCTAGCTCTTAGGTTCCTTAATTAAAATAGTAACCGCTTTATAATATTATTTCCTAGCCTTAATTTATTCGTTAACGATTTTATAGTTAATTATATTCTTTAATCGTTAATACTATTCATTAATCTTTTATTCCTCCTTTATAATATTATTTTATAGCCCGTAATTAATTAACGTTCTTATTTAAGTACGTACGGCCTTATCGCCAACTACGAATTCCTTCCAATCTTTTTTAAAATTAGAGTAGAGTATAAATTCTAATTTAAAAAGTTTTCTATTAAGTAGATCTATTTCGGTAGTAAAAGTATCGAAAATTATCTCGTTTCGCTTTCAGTATTTAATAGGGATTTTTCGAATTCTATTCTAATCTATAATAGTATAAACGGTAGCTCCGTTATTAAAAAGGTTGAATTCTTCTTTAGCGGTTTAAATTTATTTTTTAACTTCCTTAATAATAGGATATTAGTTCGGATAGGGTTACTTCGGTTCGATAGGTCTTTCGATAATACTTTAAATCTATTTTTTAAAAGTATTTATATTGTACTTTAATTAGAATATTAGTTCCTAGCGCATTTAATTCTCCCCGTCTTTAAGGTAGGCAATATTCTCTTTGGTCTTATTATTAATTTTTAAAAGAGATATCGTATCGTTTAATTAATTATTAATTATTAATTAATATTAATCGTCGTATTAATAGGTAATTAATAAGTAATACGCGTATTAGATTATTAATTATTAGATTTATTAGTGTAAATTGGTTAATTAAACTGTCTAGAAACTAGCTCTCTAGTAGATCCGTTCTAAAAGGTCTAGGAGGTGCTCGGGTATCCCAGAAATGCCAAGACCTGTAGTCAAGTGACTGGGACCCTCTATATCTGGGTGTGATCTGCACCCTGTAATCTGACAGGAATCTCCAAACTTCCAACAGCCACCGCATTCTCTATGCACTCTTTTACCGGATTCAAACTCATTGACCTGAGTGTGTCACCTGGCCCGTTTCGGCACGTGCCCTCAGGACAACAGCCGAGACGATAATACCGAGTTCGCCAAGCAAAATGTGTGGTCGAAGCCCGCTGCACAACTTTTCACAGTACATAGAGCACTTACACAACGCTGTAGACAGGGGTCCTGGAGAGTAACCGGAGCAGCAGTTAGGAACAGCGAACTCGCTGGCTCGATGTCTGACACTTCCAAGATTCAAAGAAGACAGGTCACTGAACCAGAGATTACAATTCCTCCAATATCTCGATCCACAATGGAAGGATCACGATGTCAGGGCGGAAGTTGACAGTTGTACCTTAGCGTGCCCGCTTGCTTGGTGGGGTCAGGTGACCATGGAAAAAATTTGAGGGTATTGGTGCCTTGGCAAGGCGAGGGACATCAACATTTGAACGTGGCTCCGCTACCGTTCCGCAAAATGCCCCTCAAGGTCGGGGCGCCAATGATGCATGGAAACCTGCAATACCACACCTCCCACCTTTCATTCCCCTCCTACCGCCGCTGCAGAGAGACCGATCTCGCTGACTGCTTTTGACAACTTGACAACCTCCTCAGAATGCGAGTTACTTTTGTTCAGACGGACGTCATTGTCTGCACCCTTTGGGAACACAAGCCAGATGTAAGCTACGAATTCATGGCTGCTTGAAGCCCACTGCCGCATTGAACTGCCTGGTGGTGAGAGACGTCACCTCAGCCATATTACGTGGCCCTATAACCCTCTTGGAGGGAAAAAAAAACACAAAAGCGTACGGCTTCCAACGGCCTGGGATGCGTCATCGGAATGTGGCCAAGAATTTGTTCCAGAAGCGAGAACTCCTCGACACACTAGACTCGATCGATTTCGCGGGTTCTGCTTCCCACATCCGAACCACAGTAACCTTGCAGAAGATGAGTAGTCCTAGTAGAGTCCTACACGCCACAACCAAGACCAGATCTGCCTTCAACGGTTCCCACAATGGGTATAGCTCAGTTGCGAGCCGGGACCTGTAGGCATTGCCATTTCAATACGGCTCCGACGTTTGCGTGGTTTGCTCCGGCGAATATCGCACTAACAATGTGATCCTGAGACCGCTCATGCGGCTTATCACGGTACCTGGTCTAGAATTCCTCTGTGCCAAATCATCTCTAGACTCTTAGACAAACCATCGTCGAGAGTAGAGACAGCCTGGATCTGTCGTACGCAAAGTTTCCGAGATTTAACGACGAAACCTGCCTGGCCCTATCAGCATTCCTGTAGCAAAACAGACCAAAGCTGTTGGTATGTAAAACGACAAGCAGCCATCGAGGTACACGGTAGCTGAAGACGGGCACAATGGAAGACAGAGCCAGCCGGCCTGCCAAGCCCACGCAAAGCGAATCGTCTGATGGTGCGGTCGTGCGGGTGCTGCAGAAAGACTTCCCAAAGCGGTATCGGGAATTCCACTTTTGCAACACGACAGGCACCATTGGCTCCAGACGAACTCGTCCGCCAGATGCCACTGTGGGGAGCGGCTTGGCAGCCAAGCAAAAATCCGCTGCTGTGGGAAACACAACGAACCAGGACGAACGGGAAAGGCTTGCTGGAGGGCCGCGGGGTAAGAGGGGTCCAGGTACGGTCGCCCCTACGGAACATAGCCGTACCCAGAGAGAGGAGCCGGTGCTGATGTTTCGAACTTTCGTTCGTCTGGGGAAGCCCGCAACGTGGAAGAATGCGTTCGGAGGCTGGGGGTGGAACGGGGCGTCAATGGATGTCTGTCGTCCGGGGAGTCGATGGAGCCATAGGGATTCCGGGCTAGTGTCGTCAATGGTGGCCGGCCATCTGTGCCATCCAACAGAACGGGTGCAGGTGACCCGTTTTGGTTCCAGGAAGAGCTGGAAGGTGGTCCTGTGTTGTCTCCGGGGGTGGGAAGACACTGGATATTTGTCTTTTGGCCAGGCTCGGGCGACCACAAACTCTTGCTGCCGGCGGGGCTCCCTTCCCCAGTCTTTTGTTTCGCGAGTGACAAGCTCGAGGGACAAGCCAAACAAGCCAGGCAAGTCTACACGTGTAGTGTAGCGGTGGTATGCGGGCCATTTGGGGTAGGCATGACCCCCCCGGCGGCCCCGGTAGACGACATCCAGTGAGGATCCGGCGGGAAACCAGTGGACATTGGGCGGACCTCCACCCACCACAAGGGGGATTAACATTACATAAAACCCTCCCATTCTTCTCTTTTCTTTACACATGCGCAACCTGTCATCGACCTTCAGCTTATCTCTGGCCCTCCAAAAAAAACCGTCTTCAAATCGAGTCTTGACACACGGAATTCCCGGGAACGCGGGACTGTTCTGATTTTCCAATCCCCTTTTTCCGTACAGACGCTCTCTGCCTTACCTTATCGCCGGTTCCAGACTGTCGGATCCTACCCCCATTCCCCAGATTTCAGATTCGAGATTACGCACTGATTGGCGCCATCATCCCTGGTTCCCGAAGCTGTCCCTGGGCCAGTCCATCTTGTTCGGAGAATTTTGGCTGGAGGGGATTTTTGAGAGAGAGGAGAAACCGAGACCTGGGCGTGTCTTGCCATCCCATATCGAAAACGCCCAAGCTTTTTCGGAGTGCCGTGGTGCAGCACACGTTGGCGCTCATCCCGGAATTCTGCTCCTGGGCCCCGCATCAACAAAGACAACACCACTACCGAACCCCCCTGCCGAGCCCTCTACTACGGAGAACCTTGCACAAGAGTCACAAGTCACAGACGCTCAAAGCACACAACGCGCACACACATTATACACACTGTCACTGGCAGAACACACAACCTCTGCCAGTGCAACTATTATTCTGTACAATCGGGGACGGAAAGGACATGTCAGACAAGATGTCTATCGATAAGCACGATCCCACCAAAAACGATAGTGAAGACTCGCAAATGGAGTCCAGCCCCGAGAGAGAGAGGGAGGCACCTTCTGGTGAGGCCAATGGCCAAAATACTGGTGCCACAACAACCGCTGCTCCCCAGGAAAACCAACAGCCCAAGCGCAAAGGCGGTCGCAAGCCGGTAAGATCTTGACTTTTTATCCCTTTTTATGTCTTTTTTTAATATTTTTTTACGTTTTCGGCCGTAAACAGTGGTGAAGAATTTCCTAACATGTGCTTAGATCTATGCCACGTCCGAGGAACGCAAGCAGAGGAACCGCCAGGCTCAAGCTGCATTCCGTGAGCGCAGGACTGAGTACATCAAGCAGCTTGAAGATGCTATCCGCACCCACGAGCAGAACCTTGCCAATCTGCAAGCTGCCCACCGACATGCCGCTGACGAATGTCTGATGCTTCGTTACAAGAATTCGCTTTTGGAGCGCATCCTCTTGGAGAAAGGTACTTTTGCCCACGACTTTCCCATGTTCGCGTCTTTGTTTACACCCCTTTTGGGGGGACCGCTAACACCAGTTTCTCTCCCTCTCAGGCATTGATGTTCAAGCAGAGCTCCAGGCCAAGACGGGCAGTCCAACTCTTGGCCCAATTCACATGCCCCAGAACTTGATACAGCAGCCGCCGATTCAGCGGGCTCTCCTGAACAGACACCATGCTCGGAGATCGCAGTCGAGCATCGCTCCTAAACTCGAGCCCGGAATCACCATCTCCCCCCTGCCGCCTCCGGTTCATTCTCACGCATCAGCTCTATCGCCCAAGAGCCGGCCCACACCATCATCGCATTCGGCCTCACCATCGACGACAACAACCTTTGGTTCTCATGGCGGCGCGTCACCGGCCACTTCCGACGGCATGATTCCCCCGATCCGACCGCATCTTCCGCCCGCTTCGGCATTGAAGATTCACCCGCCTTCGCAACTAGGCAACGGAGTGCCCGGCCTAGCTCAGCAACAACGACATAGCATGCAGATGCCCGGACTTCAACAAGGACAGAACCACATGAGGAACAGCGTTGGCGGAACCACGACTTCGTTTTACCCCACGCCTTCCTTCCAGAATCACATTGAACAACTCGGCAAGCTGACCCGTTTTTTTTTTCTTATCTTCCTCCCCTTTCCCCCCTCTAATAGAACTTTGTCGTCCTAGGCTCATTCCGTAATTCAGAACAGGAGTACGACGCCGCAGCTGACATGATGGACGATCCCGGCGAGACCCCCGACACTCCAAGCGGACCCGGCCCCTACCCCGGCCAAGCGTACGGCGGCGACCCTCAAGCGATGACACTTTCGTCCCCTGTCACCACCGGTCCTCAAGGAAACCAACAGTCGCCGATCGAAAACGGCTCCCATCAGCAGCATCCTGCGTACCCGCCCATGGCCCAGCTTCTCGACCACCAATACGACTTCGGCGATCCTTTCGGCTTGAGTGCTAGCATGGCTTTTCCGACACAGTTCTCGTTCGACACAAGCAACATGCGGTAAAAGAGGACGGATAGCATGGTGGATCTTGGCATGATTTAGGGAGGAATTTCGACCGTGACTTGACTCGACACACATCTGTTTGGAATTCGACATTTCGGGGGAGGGATCGACAAATCCGCACGAAAAAGCACGATTTATAGCCGGATCAGCAATTACACGACAATGGAGAAAGGGAGAGAGGTTTACAAAAATTTGGTGGGCCCTTACGGGCCGCTTCGGACGAATGACGACAAAACGCGACAACAACAAGAAGTACGACACGGAAAAGTTAATGTTTAAAAAGATACCCCGTGAAAAGCATTTGGAACTAGCACTGGGTAAAATTCACAATCAGCGGGTTTTCCCTTTTTTTTTTCTTTTTTTCTTTTTTTAATGGGAGAAGAGAAACCCGTCTCCCAACTCATTCTGTTTTCTTTCTTGGATATTTTTTCTTTTCTTTTCTGTGGTGGCATTGTGAGGCGCTGAACGAGCGTCATGGACAGCTGGTTTTTGGTTGATGTCAGGATGTTTTTGATGTCTTCTCTTTGTCGAATTCCAGTTTCTGTATCTGTATCAGCCAAAAACAAAATGTCTTCAAAATTCTATTCGACAAATATCGCGGGAAGGGAAGGATTTTTACAATTTCAACAAAAAGTATAGTGTCTGGTTTCGGCGTTTGATATCTTCTAACTTTCAGTGTCTGTTTGGGCTACCAGCAATTATGGATGGAAAATGGGGGAACGGCGGAGCATGACACTCAACTTGTCAATTTTACGGAATTCTTAACCAACGAACAAGGCGCGGAGGAAATACCACGAGACGGTCGAGGGAATGGCAGATGGTGGCCAGGCCTAGGGAGCAGGAAGTTTTGTTTACATTAACCCCGAGTTGCCTCCCCGATGTAAATAGCCATATCAGTATCATCTACCACTACGCAACAGCCACCAAGAAAGAATCACAAAAGTCAACAATCAACAGTCAACATACACCGAAGTTGCAAATCACAAAAACCATTTCTACACTACACTACGTAATGACACCAAATGATCGGCTCTACTAGAAAATCACCTAACCCGCAGCCAGCAATGTTCTTGCGGAGCTGGCAATACGCCAAGGCACTTGGTTTCCTGACTGACGGCTTTGTCATCGGAGTACAGCTCCACATTCTCAAGTCCCCAAGATAGGTACAGGCCGGGACTCCTTCTGCATACATATAAATGGACCGGTACCGGTCTGTTTCTGTTCGGTAGGGGATGCAGCCGACCGAAACGACACATGGCATCGACTGGCAGCGGTGGACCGTCGTTGATGGCGCGAGAAACACCAAGAAATGCCAAGCGGCTTGGCGATGAAAACCGATGAGTCTAGATGGTCTTGTCTGGCGATCCGAATGGGTCTGACATGTTCATGGGATGGGTAAAAAAAAAAAAGATGAAATGCTTGGTGGACTTGGAAGTTGATTGAGGAGGAGTCCTACACTAAAAAAGTTGAGACCGCCTTTTTGGTACGGAGCAAGTGGATAGAGTCACTTGATTGCTTTTGTTTTTCTTCTGTCTTGGCTTGTCCAGCTTTATTACTAAACTGCGACGGTTGATTGGGATCGTGATGGGCTAGCAATATGTCAATAAATGGCCCCCCCTTCTATTTTTTTTTTGATTTGGGAAGCTTTCCGAAGAACTTCTCTTGAGACACTCTTTCACTTCTTGCTCCTTTGCTTTGGTAGGTTCCATTGTTAAAACCTCTCTCTCTCTCTCTCTCTCTGTTCCTGCTCCCCCTTCTCAACAAGTCAGGGAAACCTCGTCCGGCAATAAAGCCGGCTAGTGTCCGTAGTGTGTGTACCTAGCGACCTAGACACTAGACTTTCCCCTTTCCCGCCCACTTCCCGTCTTTCCAGTTCCAGTGGAGAGCAGGACCAAGCCAGATCTTGCCTAAAATAGCGGGTCCCATCTCCCCCTCCTCTTCAGTTCTCCGCTTGTTATCACCCGAAACAGGGGCTAGCCGTTGTCTCCACACCGTGTTTGTTCTTGTTTTGCGTCTGGTGGAGTTTCCCCAAAAAGACTTTTTTTTTTTTGGTTGGTTGGTTGGCATGTGGACGAGACGGCGGGAGTCGGGACACCTAAGAGTGGACACACACGGACAAGAGTGGAGATCCTCCGGTTAACTTGTGGAGAACAACCGGGCCTGAAGACGGAGACGGGAACCCGGGGGGGGGCTGGCTGGAACGGGGTATGTACGGTGGGGGAACAAGAGGCCCGCTCGAGGGAGGGGGGGCCCGGTTGATGGAAAAGATGGAAAATTACCTACCGGGATGGAGGCGTCGTCGGAGGGAGCGCCGAGGCTGCGAGGGCCAAGGACGGTGGGAGGAGCTGATGAAGGCTGAGTTGGCTGCCAAGGTAGGTAAACAACGAGGATAATACATGGATGATGGACTGGATGAAAGAGAATGGAGCTGCCAAGTCAGTCAGTCAAAAGGAGTTGGGACCGGGAAAGTAAACAAAGCAACGGGTACGATGGTGTCGAGAAAGATCTTTGGTAAACTCAGCGCTGCCATATTCGTGACTGGAGACTACGAAGGCCAGAAATATCCTGAAGCTGGAGCGCACCTGTGTTGCAAGTGAAGGTCAGAGGATGTGATTTTGCAAACATCTTGTGTTGGGAGAATAGGCAGGTAGTTGACGGCGGCTTCAACGGTGATATGCTGCTAGGAGGACATTCCTCTGCTCCTCAGGAGACTCCTACAAGTATCATATGAATGCGAACTTCATCGGGCGTGGTCTTAAGTGTGGAGATCTCTGCTTTGTCTCGGTTTTGGATGATTTCTTCGCGTCGACGATCTATACTATCACAGCGGTAAGCTCTGTTGAATGGTAACTGTTCGAGTTCAAAGCAAGGTCAAGATGATGACCAATAGTTTAATTGCAATATATATAGAGGTCATAAGCCAGATAACCTGTTATGCATTTTAGACAGTTAACAGCTATATCATCTGTTGATTTCAAGAAAGGGGTTATTTGTGATAATCCGGTGGAAGCTTACCTACCTACCTACACAACGACATCTGTACCGAAAGGTTACCAAAGTCATCATTATCATTTACTTGTCTTTTCGTGATGAACCTTCGAAATTTCTACTTGTCCGCCCGGTGACTTCCTTCGTAGACTTAGAGGTACGTATGTTGTGGTTGTCTTCACGACGTCCGCCATTTCTCTTAAACATCCAAGTTCTGTTCTTTTGCCCTCATAACCTCTAATGATGTTCAGGATTATGACTTGGTCAAAGGCACATCAGTATCCAAAGGGGCAATTCCATCAAAGCTGGTAGTTCGGTCATGTTGCTTTTGGGCCGACATCGGACACTCTCTTGGGAGCTTTTTAGCTAGGAGAGAAGACAGCGGACAAGCTGTACACGATGGTGACGATCTCAAAATATTGCCCCCAGCCATCGTTCTGGTCACCACGACTGATTCCCGTACCAACAGGAACTGTTGCTTTCTGCACGCCTCCGAAGGATACGATGCTTCCATCCATGCCATGTGCCATAGCCCATTAGGGTAAACAATGACACATAGATACTCCCTTCCAAATCTGCAGAATGCCCCTGGACTCCCGTCTGCAAGAAGATTCTGCGCGAGAGTGCCGCGTACAACTCGCTGCATGGTCTAGACTCCAGTCGGTCAGCTGGCGTCTGTCGAGTGGTTACCGGGATACAGTCTTTACCCCCGCTTATGTAAACCCTCCCCTTCTGCAAAAACCCTACTTATTGCAACGTTAACTGGATGCATCATTTACAGGCTCACACATTAATTACGGGCCGAAATTTGCATAAGCAGGGGTGTTAACAAGGAATATCTTGCATCTAACAGGGGTGCCAGCATGCAGAAATAGCTGTGACCGGCCGCCAAACTAGAGGGTTAGGGTTGCAAAAATTCCAAATTCGGTCGGATTCTAGCGCCCAACCCTCATACTAGACTAGTACCCGGGTGGTTACCACGTAATGCAAATACCCTACTTATTGCAAAAGAAATCGCTGCAAGAATTGAGTTGCATTAACAGGGGTAAAGCCCGTAGACGGAACCATCCCCGGGTTTCTGTGGACTCAAATGAGGGATCCGCAATGTCCATGTTGCCCGCTGTTTCCGTTGCAGTGAAATCTCAGTTCCACCGGAAAGCTGCTTGTGGATGAGTTCCCGGTCTGGTGGAGAGAGGTGCCGAGGTCCCGAGGATAGCCGTGTGCAGAAGTAGAAGGAACAAAGGCGACCGCAGTGCCGACGTCTCAAAGTATTCTTTCCATTGCGCAGCCGGGTGCTCATTTTCACTCTGCAAAAGGGTCTGCTTCCCGAACACAGAACGGGTCATTCTTGGTACTCACAGTCCGGCATTGACTTTAGATCCACGATTCAGCCAGATACAACACTCAGTTGTCAAGAGTACTTGCTAGAACTGGAGCGGGAGTCCTTCCATGCATCCGCTTGAACAAGGTTCGGGTCGTCTTCCTCGCCGAGCCGCTGAGGCGCCACTCGACGCGCTGACTGGTGTCGTACACATGTGTCAAGCCCGGCCTCATGAACCATTCTCATCAAATCTGCCAGATATTCTTGGAAATTTAGCGGAGGGCTGAACTGTGCTTGAGGGCGGACCAGACTGGCGAGACTGGGTTGAGCTTGAACCCATCACGAGTCCCGGGAATAGATTGCCGGGGAAGCCCAAGGCAATGAGTCACACAAAAAGAGATGCCGATCTCGCTCAAATGAGTTGCGCTTTGATACCAAAACATGTTGGCCAGTCAATTCAAAATGAAAAAGGCCCAATCTTGTACCTGCAAAGCTTGTAGGCGCCGAGTGTCCTTCCGCTGCATCGGGTCGCTGGCATCTGGCGTATGGTGTTGTGAACGGCGGAAAAAGTATCTTTTGGGTGCATATTCGTCCGTCCACAGAGACTTATATTTATCCATTGAATCCTCATTTATTTTATGAGTTAAGAAATCAAGATGGTTGGAGTGTGTATCTTAACGTTCGAATGCTCCCCTGTTCTTTAAGGTCTCAGCGGTTATTTCTCGCTTTCAAAAACCATATTGTGGCGCGTTTATTACAATTAACAGAAGGACGGACAACAGAGAACTTGATGGAAACATAGGGAGAGATCTCTTGCCAACATCGAGGTGTGCTTGAGCAATAGATGCTTACTATGCCTCAAGCTGGACGTTGGAAAATGAGGATTTGGGATTTGGATAATCCAAAGACCATCCAACACGATTTTCGCAAATGAATTGGGGATGGGGTGGCATTCAGTATAAGATAAACTGCTCTCCTCAACAGCTCATGTCTATACCCCGGGCTGTCTCGGAGCGTTGTGCTTTCTACTGTCGCAGAGATAGGCATTCAGATCAACTGAAGCAGCCAGAGGCCATGCCAGATGACGCTCCATTCCGTTACATCCAGGGACTGGACTTTGAAGCCCTCTCCTTGATTTCTTGCCTCTCGGAGCACACTCGTGCACTTTCGAAACATACTCTCGAGCTGAACTCAACATACTTTCCATCATCCGTGTGAAGAGGCAACACTTGGTTGACTAGGACAGATAGAAAATATCCTGATCTTGCAGGAGGAGCTAGAGAAATTAATCCAAGGGGGACAGAGAGTCCGAAATCCGGCAACTACCTCTCGAGGAAGACAACAACCGGTGGGAGGGGTGAGTTTCTCGGCGTTGGCAAATAACTTGAAGAAAAGTTATATAGAGAGCGAGGTAGCTCATCGGTGTGTGAGTGTCGGTCCGATATGAACCTGCTATCTCGTCATTAGCTACATGTATATTCGGCTTGGACGACCGTTGTCTAAGGCTTAACTGAACCATGACCTTGGGATGGTTGCTGATGGTTTATCTCCGTTTTTCAAACGAAGAGTCGGCCATAAGTGCAGTGGAAAGGGTAAACCTTGCTGGTGTATGTCTCTCGTCAGGTTGAGGAAGGCACACGAAGTAGCATCGTGTTCAACATGTGGTCTCTGAAGATGTCTTGAGGACAATAGGATCTTCGAACTGTCGAGCTTGAGAGTGAAAGCTCTTCGCGGTATAACTCCTGTTTGAGTTAACTACCACAACGTCAAGTGTCTGTGGTGGCTTTTGTTTGCAGATCATCCGTTTGATCGAACAAGCACAACACACGTGAAAACGCGGGACGAACTGTTTCAACCTTGAAGTGGTACAGCTCAACAAACAGGGCGGACTTGCCTGAAATATCTGAGAGGGTCTGGGAGGCAGATACACGATGTTAAATCACAGACCATGCTGCATACTTATCAAACTGCCCAAGTGGCTCGCTCCAATGTGACCACGGTAAAGCACTTCCATGTCGGGAAGTATCAAGCACAGGAGTCACATTCCGTCATCATCTCCCCAAAAGACATGACGGCGCAGGGGCATGTCTAGCATCACGACAACATGCGTGCCTTCTTAACAAGAAGATCACAGTTGATAAGGCAGGTCCGGTGCAGAGAAGGCTGTCACATCGGCCGAATGCGGCAACCTGACATTTAACGCGGCAGCTGCCGTCTGGCGTTGGCGGTGACGAAGCCGCTCCTGTCGTTTGTTTACGTTTGTGACGATGATGTCAAGTGGATGTCGCAAGCAAACACTCTGCCAAGACTTGCCGGATTGGTAGCAAGAGCTCAAGCTGCCAAAGTTACGGCTTGTACGGATTGATACGCACGTCACATTGGTAACAAAGGGCAGGCAGCTTGCAAAGTGGTAGCCCTAACCACCAAATAACAGCGGCGCACTGAAATTTCACCAAAAAGCCAAAACGTCGGCCAAAGTTGGAAGCGGGGACCAGCAGCAAGAGGGCCAGAGCAGGGCCTTGGAGGGGGGTTTTGGGGCAGGTTCATGGGGCACGAGCGTCCAAGTGATCCGTGCCACATCCAAACTGGTCCGAGCTCCCTGTGGCCCGGGAGCGATTTGCCAAAATCTTTTACGACACCACAGCGAGCATCAGACGTCGTTGTCGCTGTCGTCCGCCCCCTACCCAACCCCGTCTAGAAGAAGCGCATTGAGTCAGGCCAACGTCCTGTCAAGCGCAAAGATGTCGGTCGCTTCCAAGGTGTGTTTATCTTTCTCCCCATCAATCCCCGATATGGCCGGTTTTGCGGTCGGCCGGGACCTGCGTGCTGTGCTATGCAGTGGATAAACTGGACCTTGCTCCTCGCCGTGAAACGAAGCTGAGAGCTTCGTTTTTGGTTTCAAGCGAGTCCGCCAACACTGCGTGGCTCCGTGCGGCAGATTTGGGGCCCGAAAGAGGAGGGAAGCTCGAAAATGGGGAATTTAGGCGCACAGCGACCAGCAGACAGACAGCCACCACCACCAAAAATTAGAGCTCAAGACAGCAAGAAACTGACCGATTGCGTGTTTTCTCCCACAGAACCTGTTCGATCTGCTCGGTTGGTTGCCCATCCATCCTCCTGTGAAATACGCAGCCACGCGACGGCACCCACGAAAATGACTGGACGAGGAGGAACATCGAAACTGCAATCCAAGGAACCACCAATACTGACAGATCGATTGCGCTCATTCAGGCAACGACGTGGAGGATAACTCTGCTCCCGCCGCCCCTGCTAAGATCGTCGAGAAGACATCGACCCACACTGCTAAGCGCAACACCGATGGCGTCGCTCCCAGCAAGGCTGCCCCCGCTCAGGGCACTGGCCGTCGCTCTAACTTGACCGGCAACGAGGCCGGTATGTTTACCATCAAGCATGCCCAGCCATGGCTATACACTCAACTGACACTCGGCCCCAGCTTTCCGCGACCGCGCCGCCGGCAGCGACCGCAACCGTGGCAAGCCCACTGAGGAGGGTGCTGCTCGTGGCCCCCGCGGCGGTGCTAATGCCCGCGTCCGTGGTGGTCGCGGTGGCCGTCACCCCCGCACCTCCGATGATCGCCACCCCAAGAACATCGCCTCGTAAGTACCGGTCACGCATATTCTAGCTACAGCATCCTCCGTCCACTAACACCATGTCTTAGCGGTTCCGAGAAGCAGGCTGCCCAGTCCTGGGGCGCCACCGAGGGCCAGGCTGAGCTGAAGGATGAGCAGGCTGGTGAGGAGATCGCCAAGACTGAGCAGAAGGAGGCCGCCACCGAGGGCGAGGTCGCCGCTGAGGCTACCCCTGAGGAGGAGGAGGAGAAGCACGTCTCCTACGCCGAGTATCTCGCTCAGCTCGCCGAGAAGAAGGCCGCTCTCGAGGCCGAGGCCGCTCTCAAGGTCCGCAAGGCCAACGAGGGTGTCGTTGAGGACAAGAAGTGGGCCAACGCTAAGGCCATCAAGAAGGATGAGACCGAGGAGTTCATCCCTGGCTCCGTCGGCAAGAAGCAGCGTGAGCGTGAGCGCAAGGTCAAGCAGGTCCTCGAGATCGACCAGCGCTTCGTCGAGCCCGAGCGTCCCGCTCGTGGTGGTGCCCGTGGCGGTGCCCGTGGTGGTGCCCGCGGCGATGGCGCCCGCGGCCGTGGCGGTCCCCGCGGTGGTCCCCGTGGCGGCGCTGCCCGTGGTGGCGCTCCCCGCTCCGAGAACAAGGCTGCTCCCATCAACCCCAACGATGAGTCTGCCTTCCCCAGCCTCGGCAACTAGATGCCTTCCCGCAACGGCATAACGACCATACATCGAAGCCAGACTGTTCAGTCACACGGCCCCCCCTTTCCTCTCTTCGAACGTGGCAATGTCAGAATTAGGATGGCGATGGAATATTTGGGATAAAGACAAAAAGCAGCCAGCATGGGGTCGGTGTTCGTCTGTTTGGTTGCATTCACCTTTGGCGGCAAAGTGGTTTCAAGTAACACCGGAACCGTGAAAGAGGTTTTTCTTATCTGTCCACCACTTACCGCAAAATCGAACAAAGTAAAAAGGTTCAAACTCGAAAGTTGAAATTGCGCGCGTTCGTATGACTTAGCTCCACCCCCGTATCTCCTTTTCCTTCACCTGCACTTGAACATTATACCTAGGGTACATGTTTTTTTTAACAGGATCAAACAGCGGACCAAAAAATGGGGTGGCAACCATATGGAGGGCAAAAAAGAGACATAAAGCTATAGTCTAGGTTGGCACCATGACATAGCTCGGTCGATGGCAAGATCGTGAGAATGGACACAAGACGGACCAATTTTGGATGAGTAACCCCGATATGGCATATGGCGGATGGCACAGACAGAGCAGCCATATCAAAACAAGTCTTTCGAGTTCCTCTGGCAAAGACACAAACAAAGCGACATCATCTATGAATTTTACTCGGGTAACGTTTACATGGCTGTCGACAGTGCACCTACATTGACCTTGATATCTACCGGAACGCTAAAGTGGTCACACTCACACTTATGGGTTGACCCTGAATTGTTGGTCGTCGTGGGGAACAACCAAGGCGGCCACTACCGAACTTGATGTCGATGTCCCGAAAAGGCCAACTTCGTTTCCATCTCAGGCTTTGAACTCGGCGTTTCTTGCTAACCGCCCGTTCGCTATTACCTAGGTCCATCCATGTTGATCAATCTTTAGGTACTGTTCCCTTCTTTCCATCTCGTACAAGATGCATTACCCAACTCCCGTCAACCTCAAGATTACCTACCTTACCCACTCATAGCTACCATGGCATGATTACCCCTGCTACTACCCTCTTCCATGACAACACTGTAACTTTGACTTTTATAAACCCTCTAACCTGCCGCGCACCCACTCAATAGTTTATATCCTCAACCTTCAAGACATATCTCGCCCTCAATCCTCTCGTATGGTATAAAGACGTGACCACCGAATTGACTTAAGAAACTCAGCTTCCCTTTCAGACACAGCAGACAGTCGAACAAAACTTGGCAGAATTCCTTTTGTTTCCTTTTTTTTTTCCCTTTATACAGATGTTGGAACCCCCCTTTCCGTCCGTCCGTCCGTCTGTCCGTCCGACCTTCAGTCGTGAACCCGCCTCCTTCTTGACAAAGACCTTGAGGTCAACGGTCAACTTGTGGAGAGCGGGCAGGCAGGACAACAGTGCCGGGCAGTGAGTGAGTGGGCTCAGTCAGGGGAGATAATTCCGTCTAGACTCCAGATACTATATATATATATACATACATACATACATACATACATACATACATACATACACACAACAAATACAACCTGAAGTTACCTACCGCCGATTTGATAGTGCGCCTATATCGAGGTACCTATGTTGGTTACTATATGGTATGTGCCTAAGGTACTCTATGTCGGTGTATCAAACTCTCTCTACCTACTACGTCTACCCGACATTGTAGGTATATACGGCAACAAGCTCTATCGACATGTAGGTAGGAAGGTAAGTAGGTACCGGAAAGCGGATCGGAGTTTCGAGGGGTTACGTTATTGGGTAGGTAGGTATTTGGCCGAGATTTAGAAATCCCGTTCTCTGGCGGCAGCTCCCTAAATAGGTTGTTGGCCAGTGACTACTGTTATTGTAAGCCAGCTCTCTGCCGGTCAAGGCAATACTGAGGTGTCCCCTTTTAGGGCAAAGAACGAGATACACCGAAGGGTGGGACGGTATTTTTTGACTGTCGATGGCGGACCAGGTATCACATATTTCGTTTACTCCTTGCCTGTTCTCGCTTCATCCCAAGGGTGGGTGTCGCGGATATCGGGAGTGGATGGTCCGGTCTTTGGGAGTAGCTAGAGTTTAATTATATAAATGGGGAAAAGAACTGAAGGTTGGATGGAAAACCGAGGACTGAATGGAATCACTAGGAACAGGCTCCTGTAACTGTAGCAGGACTTGTTAGTCACTGCTTCAACGTCCTCATTCAAGACTTTTCATTTCCTTAAACAATAACAATTTCATCTTCGCTGCAAAATCCATACAGCATAATCATCATAAATAACATCACTCCCTCCTCCCTTTTCCCCGCCACATACAATCTCAAAACCTTACAACCCCCTGACACCTTCTCAAAACCCACTCGGCACCTGATGTCCATAAATAATCGTCCCTCCCCTCTTCCTCTTAAACCCAAACCTCCCCGCATCAATCCCCAAGCTAACCACCAACAGCAGGGCATTGAACCCAGCCATCATATAAAACGGCGCCCCCGTGCTCCACACATCGAAGCCGTACCCGCCCGCCTTGGTGAGCAGCAAGATGGCCGCGCCTCCGCACCACGAGTACACGCCCGCCACGGACCCCTTCAGCCTCACTCTCGAGACCGTATCCTCCGGCAGGGCGCCTGGGTTTTCCAGCAGAGGAGCTGTCTCGTTCCGGCTATCGGCTGGTTCAGTAACAGTAGCGACCTCCCTGTCGACACGATGGGGGTGCGTGATGACGTTGACGACGTCCACTTTCAGCACGCCGCGGCCTAGTGAGCCTAGACTGCAGACGATGGCGCCGATCTGGCTGATGCCGATGAGCGCAGCGAGGAAGAATACGGCGGGTCCGCCGCCGCGGTTATCCTTGTCTTTGTACTCTGGGCTTTTGAGCTGAGGGAAAGCGATGTAGCCGGCGATGCCAAACGTGGTGGCCACGATGATGGGATAATTGAGTTTATTCTGCTTGGTGAACTTGCGGCTGGAGAGGTAGCCGAAGAGCGGGGCGCAGACTAGGCCCATGAGCTGGGCGACGCCGGTGAGGATGGAGGAGAGGATGTAAGCCTGGCGACACTCCTTTTTCAGTTCCGGGGAAGGGTCGTTGGGTGAGCCATGGCAGAAGCCGTTGCGGATGAAGAAGGCGTTGATGAAGAGGGGCATGAAGAGCGAGATGGCGACGGTGGAGGCACGGGCGACGAAGCCGCCTAGGTAGCCCAGGGCGATGTCGGAGTCGGTGAGCCCGAGACGGATCGAGTCCCGCAGGAGGTGCAGGTAGGGATAGACTTGCTTGGAGGAGTAAGGGGCTGAGTGGTCGTCGGTTCGGTGCTGCTCGAGTCCAAGGAGGGTCCGGAAGCCTTTGCCTTCTTCACCCTTGATGCCGCGGAGACCGAAGAAGACAAAGATGGCGATGAGGAAGGAGATGATGCCGACGACGTAGTAGCTGTATTGGACCGCCTGTCCGAGAGTGACGCCCTTGATCTGTCCGAACCGTGCTGGTAGGGGGAGGAAGAGCGAGAGGGCGACGAGGGCACCGCAGCCTGTGAAGAGCCCTACGTAGCCAGCCAGAGCAGATGGCTTTCCGCGTCCTTCGGGTTTCCCTTGAGTGCCGTCGAACCTAAAGCCAGACTCGGAAGTGCTGTAGTCGCGGAATCGATCGGGTGTCATGGTGACCTCAGACACCACCGACGGTGTTGTGCTATGTCTCGGGTTCAGGGGAGGGTTCTCGACAACATCTGTTTGGGCCTGGGTCTCGTCGGTCAAGGACGGGAGGATTGCCGTAACCATGGTCGCCCTTTGTCACAAATGATGATTAGCTAATTGTGGTAGAACATGGTGTTGAACATGACTTACGCAGCAGTAGCTCCAACAGCAAAGAGAATCCTCGCCAGCAACAACTGCGGATACACATTTGTTGCCTGAACAAACACCAACAGCGAGAGTCCGATAATGGCATAGCCAGTCACGGCAACATGTCTTACACCGACACGATCAGATGCAAGACCCCAGATGGGGCAGGCGATCAGGGCGACAATTTCATCGACGAAGCCGAGAGTGCCGACTATGTCACCGACGCCATGCTTGACGCCGATCAGGTCGGTGATGACAAAGGAGACGCTGCTGTTGAGGAAGACGAGGAAGGATATGCTGAAGAGGGAGATGCCCAAGAGGTAGGTCAGAGCTTGTAGAGGTGTCGTCGATGAGGAGAATGGGAGATGGCGGAGGAGAAAGGCGCCCAAGTCGAAGGGCTGGCCGGCTCGGCCGTCGGTTGGAGCCATGGTGTGGATTTGATATGACTTCCTGTTTTGGTGTTTGTTTATCTGTATAAGTGATAGTGAAGCAAGTGCTGGGATTCCTATCTGGGTGGAAGTGTTGTTGGTCCAATTGGTTCGGTAGGTATCGTACGCTTTGGGTAGTTGCCCTTTTCGAAAAAGCGAAGCTTAGTACAAAGGCAATGATAGAGGCTCAAGCATAAGCATTTCGAACAAATTTGGTATCACGAGTGCCGTCTGCACCAAGCCTTGGGGAGCAACGGAGAGGAAAGGAGGAGAGTGGAAGGAAGCATCGCGGAAACTGTGATGGCGTACGCACATCCAAGGAAGTACATCATCGACTGGGGTTGCAACCAATCAGACTGGAGGAGACCAATCCCGATTAGGTATCATGTAAAACCCCAACCTTATCGCTATCAGCATTGGCTCGTGCAAGCAATGAATGGAACCCTCGAGTGTCCTGGGATTTGGACCGCGTCTGGCCGCCGCGACATCTGCCCGGCCCCGCATTCCGGTACAGGGTCCGGTGTGTCCAGTGTTCGTCTTCTTTTACATTAATCGGGACGACATATGAACGACATGAGCTGGCCTCCCTGCGATGTCGCTGCTGGAAACACCATGTCCAGGTTTTATCTGACTGTCTGTTGTATTATCCCACGACACCAGTTCCGCCCAGTCAGCCAGTACACAAGTACATAGTGTATGTACAAAATGCAAGGCGGGACAGTGATAGATACGGCACATCTGGGGTCCCGTTCCGGGGTCCTGAATCGAGGCCGGGATACCTGGCTATCCCCGAGACCGGGATCCGCTTTATTTTTGCTGTGCTAGAGTCATCAGGTCGTGGAGAGCCCAAGATAACAAAGCTCTCTCTCTCTCTCTCTCTCTCTCTCTCTCGTCGAAAGGAGAGGCGATAGTTGTGTTTCAAGCCGGAGGAGTCATACACCGCTTTGCTTTTATTTCCATTTCGGTCTTCTTTCTTTGCCATCTTCCTCTTTGCTTGTGGTCAAGTTGTTGTTTGTTCGTCTCCGAGATCGTCGCCGTCGACCCGTCCGCTAACAAAACACATTGTGTGGCCCTCTTGTTGTCGCAAAGAGAGCGCACTATTTACATTAAACCCTCCGCAAAAAACATCACCCCCGACCCGAACCAGAGCACAAACCACCATGTCCGCCTCCCTGCCCGGCGCGCGCGCGCTTCCCGACTCGCAGTATGACTTGAGCACCTATTGGGGCCGCGTCAGGCATACCGCTGGCCTTACCGATCCGAGGTGAGCATAACTGCACCGAGAGAGACTGTGGATGGGAACAGGAGGAAGGAGGAAAAAGGGTCCGGAAGAGGGCTGTGTACAATGCCTTCCATGGCGCATGCTCGTCATCGATGGGCGCAAACATACGGGCATTGATGGACTGGACGGAGGAGGGGATAAAGAAGGCCAATACCTGCAGACATGTTTTGCTAACTGGCGCGCCATCTTCCCAGGACCCTTCTCGTTGGCAATGCCGGCCTCGAGCAAGCCAAGCAGCTGCTCGTCTCCTACAAGCAGGGACAGATCAAGTCCATGACTCCCGAGTTGTGGCATGCCAAGAAGCTCGTCGATTCTACTCTCCATCCCGGTATGCATCACCAACATGCCCGCCCTGGCCGCATGCCGTTTGCTCACCGTTGCGTCGACATACCTTACCTGCAACTCAAGTCAAAGGACGGGAAAGGACACATGGGCTTACACAAATTGTGACATACAGACACCGGAGAAAAAGTCCTTCTGCCCTTCCGCATGTCCTGCTTCGTCCTTTCCAACTTGGTCGTAACAGCTGGCATGTTGACCCCCGGCCTTGGTGTACGTTATAATCTCCCCGCTCCCCTACCCTCTTTCCCTTACTAACTCGTTTCCCACAACCAGAACCGCGGCACCATCGCCTGGCAAGTAGCCAACCAGTCGCTCAACGTGGCCATCAACTACGCCAACGCCAACAAGTCTTCCCCCCTGAGCTGGTCCAAGATTGCCGAGTCCTACTTCCTCGCAGTCGGCGCCTCCTGCGGCGTGGCCGTCGGTCTCAACAGCGTCGTCCCGCGCCTGAAGTCTTTGACGCCCTCGGCCCGGCTGATCCTCAGTCGTCTGGTCCCCTTCGCCGCCGTCGCCTCGGCCGGTGCCCTCAACGTCTTCCTGATGCGCGGCGAGGAGATGCGCAAGGGCATCGACGTGTACCCGGTCCTGTCGGCCGCCGACAAGGCCAAGCTCGTTGCTGAGGGCAAGGGCGAGGGCGATGTCGAGAGCTTGGGCAAGAGCAAGAAGGCAGCGACGATCGCCGTGGCGCAGACCGCCGTCAGCAGAGTGTTGAACAGCAGTCCTATTATGGTCATTCCCCCTCTTGTCCTGGTTAGGCTCCAGGCTACTCAGTGGTTGAAGAGGAACCCCAGGTACACGACCCCCATCAACTTGGGTCTGATCTTGGTGACCAGCTATGCCGTGTTGCCGTTGGCGCTAGCGGCGTTCCCCCAGATGCAGAAGATCGAGGCCGATAAGTTGGAGGGAGAGTTCAAGGGTCGTGGTGGTCAGGATGGTTTGGTTGTTTTCAACCGTGGTATCTAAAAAGAAGTGGCAAAAGAGGAGCGGGTTCTGTTGAGATGGGTCAGGTTAGGTCCTTCTGTCTTGAGGATGAAGGACCGAGGAGGATTGTACATACAATGGGCGGCATAGCCTTGGAGTTTTCTTGTTCATACGGCGGCGGCGGCGATGGCGGCGAAAGACGGTGGCGATATCCCTGAAAAGCCATGTTAATTTGGTCGGTTCTTCTTTTTGTTCTTTTGTTTCGCCCCTTCTCGTCCTTTTGGTTGCGTTGGCTTCCCTCTTTGCATTGCTGCTCTTGTCTCCCGATTCCGTTCTCCGACCTCCTTTGCTTCATGGCATAGCAGTGGCGTTTGGTTATCATAAGCTGAGTACTACAGCCCCTTCCCGTCTTCCGTGCCCCGAGGCATTGGACCCCTCGATTACGCAGGTTGTTGACATATTCCTCAGATGTTTTCCTTTCAGTTCTTTTGGGGTTTGCTCCTTAGGTAGGCATGTCCCGCTCCCGTGCTGTCTCAGGTCGATAATGCTCGATAGCGCTCGTGCAGCTTCGTCGGAGCTCGGTTTAGGGCCAACCTTACCCCCCATGATGCACTTCTACAAATTGATCGTCCGCCGGAAACCGAAATTAACTTTGTCTTCAAAGCCTCCTCTCGAAGAAACTTCTCGAGCCGCCCCCTTATCATCCCGACTTGCTCCTCCGCCAGCAACGGCCATGGTCTCCTCCGGTCACCGACAATTTTTCACCGGGCCTTGGCTTACCTTGCCTCGGCCTTGGTCCTCGCGGTTCGTTGTGTCACGTCACCGGATGTCGCGCTTCTCTACACAAAGTTTGTGTTTCGTGGCACTGCATGGCTCCGGCATTGCTTTCATTGCGCTTCACTCAGCATTCTCGCCTCTTTGCTTCGTTTCCCTGCAACAGCATGCTGAGAAAACTGGGATTGTTGAACGCGTTTCGCTTTTGTGTTTGGTCGGCGTTGGTTTTGTCATCGATAAGGTATCCCAGTTGGTGCTGTGCAAGTAAATGGCAAGTGCTCCTGAGCTGTTGCAGGTTAGGTAGGCCAATGTGGCCATTTCAAAGTCCTTCTTTGCAAAATCTTGCAACATCCATGATGATTAGCGAGTTTCGTGGTTTGTCAACTGTCGAGGGAAGGGCCGGTAGTTGATGAGGCCCTGGAGTTGACCTGGAGCTAGGAAACCATCTGCAAGTGCCACTGAGCAGCAGCATCATGGTTTGTCGACCATTCTCGAAAAAATCCATCTTTACAACTGCCATGGGCGTTGAGTTGCGTGATTTGCCCACGCTCATGGGTGGCCATTGGTGTCCTGGACCTGGACTTGGTATACAACTGGACTTGACCTGACCCTGGATCTTGACTTCTTGTATCTCGACTTGGCCTGGACCTGAACCTGGATTGGAGCCCGGGCAGATCCAGCCCCCTGGGCCTTGGATCTAGACGCTTGTATCACTCCAGATTAACGCATCCTGGACCGTCTTTCCCTGATCGATTTGGTCTTCTTCCGTGTCATAGGAAATAAGGCCGAAAGCTAAAAATCATGGAAGCTGGTTTTATGCCTCGCTGATACTAGTCAAACTGGTCAGTATTTCCTGTCACCTCGTTGCATGGTTGGTGGGCTTGCGATAGCCTGTCTGAGGCCCCCCGTCGACTCGGCTTCTATCTTGGAGCCTGCACGGGGTATGCTTCAGGTAAAACATTTGCTTGATGTCGTCAACAGGAACTTTGGTGATTGGGCAAAATAGAAGAGGAAATTATCGGACTTTCTGGTCCTTTATGCACATTGCCGAGCAGCAAAACAAAGTCCAACCTCCTCCCTAAGAGGTTGGGATCGAATGGCTGACGTGCGAGAGACGATGAGAAGCAGTAGAAGACCAATCAAGGAGAGCTGCAGTACATATTTGATTGCATACAAGTAGACGTCAATCGGTGACTTGGAGGACAGTGAATGAAACGACAAGGTTGCTGGCGACATAGTTTCAAGAAAGGAGGTTACCCTGAGAAATTGGTCCGGAACTTAGGCACCACAAGTGTGTGCACGATTTTCGGGAAGTCGAAGAAATGTTCCCATTCTGTCTTCACCTCTTTCTTTTTATAGAAGAAACAAAAAGAAGTCACGAAGTGTGATTTCACAAACCAGCATCTGTCAGAACTGAACATCTGGATTTTTCATCTAGTCGTTGATATTCCATCCTATCTATCATTCCATATAGGTAGGAAGAAGGTTCACTTCTCATTCATCACCTATATGTAGCTTCTTTCGGTTCTTCATGTTCAAAAGGACTACCAGTTTACATTTGCCGGTCGTCAATGAGATGAGCATCATGTATATGGTTTTCGAACACCTAGACTATAACCCTGCAGGCTGGTTTGCGGATTTTCGTAATTTCGCCATGAGGCTCTTCGGTAACTCGCGGACGTCCGATTCCGCCTCGGTCAGGCGTCTGTCTGTCTGCCTTGCAGCTGGCAGGAGGAGTAGGCAGTTCGCATGGCAGAAAGAGGGCCACCGCGTGCTGATAGCGGAACGGAAAAGAAGGCTTGAAGTGATGGGGCAAGTGTCCAAATGCAAACAACGGGAATTACCTCTACAGTCCAGTGTGAAAACAGCCCACCAAAACCTCGGGTCGTGATCTTTTTGGCAGAAGTGCAGTAACAGAAAGCACTTTTAACCCTAACCTAAAGCCTTTCTGCCGCCCAAAAAAAGGGCTTTTCGTTGCTGTACTACTGCCAGACCTAACGAACGCGCCGTTATGAATCGCACTCGCGAACAAACCGTTTGAGGAACTAAATCTTAACCAGGCCATGCTATACGACCGATATAACATTATAAAATTGTTTTGATGGCTGGTTTCTCAACAAGCAGATCGATGTTGTGCTGAAACTCCGCCACGTCGACCCAAAGTGTTAGTGCATAGCACGTTTACAGGGGCTGATAGCGGCCGATCTCTAACGTCATTCTGCCAGTTCCCATGTTCGATTTTCACACCATTGAAGAGCACCGCAGTTGGCCAAGAAATGAGTAACGGTCGGTTCGGACTCATTCTTGACGTTTAAAATACTTATATACGACCTTGCATTAACTATTCTGGTCGGAAAGGTCGATTTCCAGCTGAGTGAAAGTGCTGAGTTTTGCATGTCTTTGGGATGGGAAGTGAGCTCATATGAGCAAAAGAGTCGTGAACTTTTCATAGCCCTTTACCATTTTCCTCATACATCCTGTGACGCAGTTCCAATTTCTAGACGTGGACATCTTTACAGCATTTCGACAGTCAAGTTATATCCTTTGATATCGGCGGTTTGCCCGCGTTTAAAAGTCATGGTGTGTTGATATGCATCTTCAAAGCAGACTACCAAAGTACGATACGCCTCTTCCCGAATCGCAGCAGGATTGCAGCACGCAGGAACCGAGCCGGAGAACTCCTTCAAACCCTAGCCTGGACACTTCCTCATCGTGCCTCGTGTAAACAACCCCGGCGATACTTGGCTGGGCCGTTGTTCATCCATGAATCAACTCCTAGTGTTGGCTATACTTATACCAGATAGGAAGCATCACCAGCAAATATTAGGATAAAACCGACCATATGGCCCTTCAGGAAACGGGTTATCTCGGCAATCATCGCTGTGCATATTGCATACTGCAGGAGATGAAGTATTGACAACCCCGCACATTGCATTCTGTACATTGTATATGCAACGGACATTCATGGACAGAATTCACAATCACGACCCCTCTGGTGAATCAACGTCAGTCTGTCTTCTCGTTGTCAACTTCCATTTCCATCTTGAAAGTGGTGATATCTCATCAAATTCCCCGCTGTCACCAGATGCAATACCACCACCACCATTATCACAACGTATCTCGCCCTCGCTTGTCTCCCCGTTGGTGGTGGTGATGGCCCTGGCCCGCCTGTCAGCAACCACTATGTCCAGGCCAGATGCACGCACTTTGCCATTTCGTTGTTTCCCGACCAACCACGACGCCTACAGACCCCCGGCACGGCATGGCGACAGACCGTTACCATTCACGGGCCAGGCTCCCAGGGTATAATTGGCTGAGGAAGACACCAACGAATTCGATAAAAAAGCCTGGATGGCGGAGATGCTGACGACTTTGTGGACGTCAGTCGAGCGGCCGAGCCGGGCACTTCTGGTCAAGGTTGGGGATATCATGATCTCCAGACGTTCGAAATGTTGTACAGGACTCGTGGTGGACACATGGGGTTGAGTAAGTGATGATTGTGAATGTCCCCAAGTGCGGGGGCAGGGGTCGGCCACAACCAGATGGGATCATGGGCGTCTTCCTCGATAGCAAAATGCGCCACCTGAATGGAAGACCGGGACCCTGGGCAAGCGCCGCCGTTCACAACTTTTGGATGCGGGAGGATTTATCCGAAAGTGGTGAGTGGTGCGTGTGGAAATGAAACCGTCGACATTTCCCCATCTTGGTCCTCAATAATACTCCGCTTGGGTCGCAAACACAAGGCTTGTCGATATGTCCAGTCGGAGAAGACATTGCCCTTTCAAATTTGTTGTGTTTGACAGGAACCTAACCTTTCATTGAACTGGCAGGTGATCGGTGATTTTCGACGACGATGATGTCAGGGAGGCAATTACAGGAACTAACACTGATGCGGAGGTGAAAGCCCTGAAGGACTGGTGGGCGGTTTCGGTATCATTGTGCGTCTGGGATTCGTTCTAGGTAAGTGAGTGGCAGTGGGCCTGCTTTTATATTTCCAGGCTGACACCGTTCGGCCGGTTACACGCCAATAAGGGCAATGATGTCTCGTCTATTCCGGGCCCGGAACTCCACCGGAGGAGCCCTGTTTGTTGGCGTCGTTGGCAAGGACCCTGGGGATCTTGTAGTCGTTATATTGCCCGCTAAATTCGCGATGGTGCACGCAACTAAAACTCCCAAAGATCCAACAGACAACAAATTAAACAAAAGGGTAAGGGCTCTGCCGTCCCGTCCCCGATATATAATTGGACGTTTCAAGGGCGACGGCCAAGACATGATTCCATTCGACTGAGACTTGCTGATTAGCTATCACGAATAAGTCTTGCGCACACAAGGAGAACGAGAAAGCAGTTTGAAAACTTTCGGAAATCACGCTCATGAGGAAGAAAAGCACAGTTTTATACAACCAACAGTGTGGCGACTCAAACCAAGGAAAGCCAAAAAGTAAGTATCCTGCCGCAGACCGCATGCACTTGTTTTATGCCTTGTATCATGCATTGCACATATCATGCTGAAGACGAATATCATACCACCTGCCACTTGACCTGAACGTGTTCGAAGCCATGTCCTTCGACACAGGCAAACGGGCATGACAAGGAGGGGGCGATGTGAAATCGATGCTTCTACTTCTATAGCATAGCATCGACGCGCAACACAGACCTTCAACGATGCAGTTCAAGATCCGGTTTCGAATTGCATGAGTACACTCGAAGAAACTGTATATATAGAACCAGAGTGCCCGTGTAGAAAGCAACACAATCCAGACTATTTTCATCAGCTTCATTCGCAACTTGGATGGAAATCAAAGTGTCAGAAACCACAACAACACCTCTACCTATCATCCGACCAACCTGAATCCCTATGGAGCTCTCAAGAACCAGCTGCTAGCCTACTATGGAAGTCTTTCTAGCTTCCATCGTGATTCCGAGTCTTGATTTGATCCCAAGTCTCGAATCACTTCCATCGGAACTTTCCCTCATCGGGTTCTCCATAATCTGCTTGCTATCCTTCTTCTGTCTGGTATGTTGATCCGAAGTCTCCATCCCCCACTTGGCAGCGCAGAGCACTAACAAAAACGGACCGTGATATCAGACGGCGGAGAACAAAAGCAAGAAGGTCGGCCTCCTTGAGTTCGGCCAAGTCTACTTCCGAAAGGAAACAACCAAACCACTACATCGAACGTGGCAACTATGCCAGCAGGAACGGACAGTTCCAACGAAGAAAGTTCTAGCAAGGACGAACCAGATCCGATACATGCACGGGCGGCAGGATATAGGGACTCTGCCTAACAAAATCCCAGAGAGGAAGAGCGCAAGACCCAGAAAGGCAGACCAAGCACAGGGACGGGACGACATTCCTCCCATTACCGGAAGGTTTTACGAGGCGTGGAAGAGAGTGAGAGAAAGAGATTAAAATTGATCAACTGGACGAGAACCTAGGCGATACCACGGTCCTAGGTAAGAACGAACGCACCTACATACCTACCTAAGGTAGGTACACTCCAGTTCGTTTTACGAGTGCGGACTACGCTAGGTACCTTAAGTACCATCCCCCAATTCCCCCACCAGGGCTGTGAACTGTCCATTGCCTGATACCGTACAACATTCGCGTACTGCACGCACCGCGCCGCATTGCACACTAACAACGTCGAGTACCTCTAGTCCGACACATTACCGTACCGTATGGCTTGGACCTGTAAGATCGACGTGATCCCAGTGCGCTCCAAAGCGACACAAGCCCCGGCCGTCAAAAAGTCCCAAACTCCAGGTACCAGTAGCGTGATACGGCCTAGCCTACCCCGGCCGTCGCGCAGTCTGGCAACTCAGCACCTGTAATGTAATGATCTAGGTACATCAATCTTATCATATACAAAACGCGACCAAAACACCAATCCCAAAGGGCGCAAAACGCCGCCCCCCCCTTCCCCATCCGGGGCCAATTCAGAGTTACGACATCGTCCCGTCGTGATTCTCGTCTTGTTCGTCACTGCTCTCCTTATCCAGACCTTGGCACCCTGGGGCTGCCTTGGTGAACGGAAAAAAGCAGTTTCCTTCCGTCCTCTCTTCTTCGCATGTCAATGGCAAACTTGCTGTGGCTCCTGGCTTTGAAAAGCTCGATACGGTCAAACAGGCCACTCGACTCTCCGCTTTCCGCCCGAATCCAGTAGCCGCTGCCACCTACGTTGCCTTTCAGCAGCCTGTGATACAACACACACACACGGCACTCGACTTTTCATTTGACTCGCCCTTGCTTCCTTCTCCTACGACGACCAGCGCATCATCACAGACTCTTCCTCCTTCAGAGTTGTACGTACCTACCTTATTGTGCCTTCGCCAACGGACGAGGTTTGCGATTGCGACTGAAACAAGCAAAAAAAGCGCCCAGTTTCCTCCGAGATCAAAGACGGGCAGGCAGGCTGCGACAACCAGCCGCAAAAAGATTCATTTCTTCCCCTTTGCGCTCCAGCTGCCCCAAGGGAACGCCTACCACCCGACGTCTCAGCACATCCCGAGTTCAGCAAGACAACGCCTACTTCAGTTACCACGTCTACCACGCCTACCAAGGCACAATTCAACAGCGGGCGGGAGCAACACTGAATGAAAGCCGTCCTCCTCCACTCCCGCCGCCATCTCCCGGTAAAGCTAAACCTGCATTGAATCCTCCTTCTCCTGCTCCTCCTCCTTCTCCTTCAAACTGAAAAAAATAACCCGGCCCGGGCCACCATCCATTGCCCCCCCTCCAAAGGGTCTTGCCCGACCCAACCGACCCATTGTCCATTTCCTCCTTATTATTTCCCCTCCCACCGCGTCTTCCATCACGTCAGCCCGTCTCCCGTCGCGCGCGCAAGGACCCCGACCGCAACAACTGGCAGACGCACAACTCATCCCGTCGCCGGCAACCCTCCTCTGCACGCAGAAGGAATCGCGATCAGCTCTACAAGTACAAAACCATGTCGACGCCCACAACCGCCACGGCTACGCTGCATCGCTCCTATTCGGACCGGTACCATCCGCAGTTTGCATCGTATCAGCATCATCACCAGCCTTATCCCGTCCAGGCCAACGCCTCCTCCCTTTATTCCCAGAATACTACCAATCTCCCCAGCATTCTGTCGCCCACAGGAACACGACAGCCATTTCCAGACTCGCCTTCGGCCCAGTACTCGCTCGTCGACCACCAACCACCAGTCAACCCGCCGCCGCCTCTGATCGCAAACTCGGTCGTTCTCAAGCCCATCACCCGAACATTACCGCCCCCTCACCCGCACCTGTCTCAACAAGTTCCTCCCCAGCGTTTGACCCTTCAACCTGGGCCCGATCATACAGCCATGGCGGCACGCCCCAACCCTGAGGGGTCTCAGCCTGCCTCACAGCAGAATAAGAGGAAAAGGCAACGCGGAGAGACCAACTGGGCAGAGTTTTATTCTAACGGCCTACCTAAGGAAGTAATTGTGATTGACGACGACACCCCCGAGCCCGAGGGCACGGCTACTAGGAGCGTGGCCTCTCAAACGCTGTCCAATGCCCACGTCGTCACCAACCAGTCAGCTCCATCTCAGCCGACGGCTAAGCGGCCCAGGCCGAATGACCACTACGACCCCGTCCACCACAGCAACTATGTCCCGTCCCAGAACCAAGCACCGCGTTCGCTGCCGTCCGCTTCCAATTCCCTCAACTCGCCCGCGTCTACTAGCAATAGAACAAACTCGGCCCAGCACACCACGACGGCAACATCGCTAGGCTCACTCTCATCGCAGAGTTATAACGATGACTACGCACAACCAGGTACAAAACGGAGGAAGCTCACCCGACAGCAGGCCAATGAGGCCAAGCGTCGGGAAACGGCTCATGCCGATACCTTTGCCGTGTACAAACCGCCTCCATATCCTCCCAAGAAGGCCGGCGAAGTACATGTCAAGGTCATTGCGGACGTAAGTTTAAACCATGGAGCGTCGACTGGTAGTCACTTTCTGACTTGGGCTTTTGCAGACTTCGCCGAATCGGGGGAATAATGTTGACGATGATGATGGTCACATGATTGTGGTTCCCGGCAATGATCTTACCGATAGATGTAAGTCGACCGACTGTGGCCATCTGCCGAGGGTAACTGACAAACTAATGATTGTTGCAGACGAAATTATCAAGCTGCTCGGCCAAGGCACTTTCGGCAAAGTTGTACAGGCAAAGGACAAGAGGCGCAATAAGCTTGTCGCAGTGAAAATTATCCGCTCTGTCCAGAAGTACCGAGACGCGAGCAAAATTGAGCTGCGCGTGCTAGCAACCTTGAAGGCGAACGACGAGGAGAACCGGAACCGTTGCATTCATCTCCGGGACTGCTTCGATTTTCGTGGCCACATCTGCATCGTCATGGATTTGCTTGGGCAGAGCGTGTTTGACTTCCTGAAGGAGAACAACTTTGTGCCTTTTCCCAACAGTCAAATCCTGGCCTTTGCTCGTCAGTTGTTTACTAGCGTCGCTTGTAAGCATCTTTTCGTTTTCTTTGTATTACTAGGGGGAGGCACTAACGAGAAAATAGTCTTGCACGACCTCAACCTGATCCACACCGATCTCAAACCTGAGAACATCTTGCTCTGCAATCAAGAGTATCAGACGTTTACATACTCGCGCACTATTCCGTCATCTTCCACGCTCACAAACCGCCGAGCTGTCCATAGAAAGGTTCTTCTAGACACGGAGATCAGGCTCATCGACTTTGGGTCCGCCACTTTTCAGGATGAATACCATTCATCTGTCGTTAGCACTAGACATTATCGTGCGCCCGAAATCATACTCGGCCTGGGGTGGTCCTTCCCCTGTGATATATGGAGCATTGGCTGCATCCTGGTAGAATTTTACACAGGTGACGCCTTGTTCCAGACACACGACAACCTGGAGCATCTGGCAATGATGGAGGCCGTTGTGAACCACAAGATCGATCCCACGTTGGTCCAGCAAGTCAACAGGATGACCAGGAATGGTGGCAACCCGGCCGCGAAGTATGTGCTCCCCTTTACTCTTTTTGAAATCTCACGAGACTAATCGCGACTATCGAACTCATATAGGTTTTTCAAGCGCTCAAAACTGGACTACCCTGCTCCCGATACCACCCGTGCATCCAAAAGATTCGTGAAGGGCATGAAGTCTCTCGATGTCAGTATTACCGATTCCTTTTTTTTCCTTTTTAGTTTGACGCCCCGCTGACAGGATGCACAGGAAATCATTCCTGCTAGAAATAGTCGCTTCCTTTCTCTGTTCCTGGATCTTTTAAAGAAGATCTTTACGTATGACCCCAACAAGCGTATTACCGCCAGGGAAGCCCTTCAACACGAATGGTTCAGAGAGCACCTTCCACCAGACGACGGTACCGAAGCCACCCGAATCAGGCTCGAGAAGGAGACAGAACGACAACGCCGGGAGGCGGAAGCGCGGAGAACTATGCTACCGGCCATGCACTCAGCATGACGCTGGGCACCTCGGCATCTTGACGAGCAACAAGCGAAAGCTTTTCCGGGAACTTCAGAACTCCAAATTTGAGGCATCGATTGGGGGAAAATCTTTTGCGATTTGAGAAGTTGGAGACGATATGGAACACAGCGGCGGCCGATGCATTTCTCAAGGCCCCAGCCTCCCGGAAAGTGAGACTGGGTATGAAGAGACATGTACAGTGTCACACAAATTTCAAGCGCGAAAGAATGGCTTAAGTCGTTCCCCCGGCACGACCCCCCCCCCCTAACGCGGCCAGTTCAAAAGCAAAGCCATGCTTGCGCAGACGTCCCGACCTCGAAAAACCTGGCCAAAAAGGATTGCGACAAGCAGAGCAAGACTAGAAACACTGTAGCCTGGTCATTATGTTCTTTTGGGACGAATCCTTCAAGTCAATGATCTAGCATCCTGCTGGCTTGTGGCCCTCTCTTCAAGCATGAAGCGAAATTGCACATTACACCAAGCGTTGTCCTGTTTTGTCGTGGATGGCACCATTCCAAAGTGGTCGTTGGGCTACCAAGACGATGCTATCGTCCTGATTTATTATATAAATGCACCGCTCTCACTACCACCAGTCTGCTGCTTATGGACGAGGCACATTCAGTCTTTTGCAGCCTTATATGGATTAGAATCTTGTTTCATTATCATGACCTTGATGAGCGGTTTCCCGGAAGGAGGAATATGTGGATGGATGGTCGATGGTTTTGACTCGTTGGTTTATGGACCTAGCTTTTCCATTCGGATTTCTTTGTGTTGCGATTCCCAGTTATACTTACGTTAGTGGACAAGGGCCATCTTTCCTCCGGTGTCTTTGAAGGTCAGGTGTCCCAACGTGAGTGAGGCAGATTGTGGTAAGATTGGGTTGTACTCCGGTTGAAACTAACCGCGCACTTCTTCGGTGAGCCGTTGATCTGTCATCGTTCTGCCAAATTGCTGGTAAACCATATTGCGAGTGGGAACGATGATTTTGAACACACCAAGTTTGGTTGAAAAAATATGGGATGATGGAAGGCAAGCACACGCTGGAGGATATTATGAAAAGATGGGAACGAAGAAGGACACGATTCGTTCTTTCAGATGTCAGAGCGATTGCTTATACCGTTGGGTTCGTGCCGAAGAAGACCTCAAGCCCTTGGAGACAGCAGGCAACGGCAAACGTGCATGACGAGGGAAAGGATACGACATTGCGTTCCCATGGGAAAAGCTGGACGGCATTCAGCAATGGAGAACACGGAAAGTCGAACGATGAGGACTATATCCACCACTCGACAATAATCGCCGTGGCCATCCGAGCTCTCTCGACCCGTATCAGGAATTAAAAGGGGGATATGTACTCAATCCGTCTCCAAGGATGGAATGGGAGGACGGAGAAGCACAAAGGAAGGAAATGGATGCCAGTCCATTCGTGCAGTACGAAAGGAAAGCGTCATCGTTGAGAAACGGATCGCCAGTCTATCGGCGAACTATTGTCCACCTTGAGTCATTTTTTTTTTATGGCGAGAAACGCAGCAGCCTATCCCGACATTGCTATATAAATAGCTTGAGAATAGGATAGGAAAAAATAAGAACAAACAAGAAGCGACTTATCAGTTCAGTGAAGAGGCGATTGCGTGAATGTGTGTGAAGCGCTTTTTGTTTCCCGATGTGGGCTGGCTGGGTTGACTACACTATATGCATGCTGTTCTGACCAGATACTGGTGAGGTGGTGGTTGAGAAAATGGGGTTTGGTTTAGGGCATCGAAAAAATCTCACAACATACTATGATCTACCCGGTGGACAATACTGGATGAAAGCGTGGGAGGTTGTTTGATAGGTAATTGAGTATGTCTATCTTATTATCTGGTGACGTTTTGTACGAGTGTCCATGATGCATGGGGGTTTGGTGAGGGTGAATTTGTGGACAATATCCGGTTCCTTCACTCTAACTTCACAACAACACACAAAGTGGAAAAAAAAAAAAAATTAAAGGAAAAAAAAAAAGGCCAGAGAAGAGTCTGTCACGTGTCATGGTAGTTCCTGCTCTGGGAGAGATGGACAGCGTTCTACGACTGTGGGTTTTCATATCTCAAAGATTGTGGGAAGGTACGGGTCGAAAGAGTTTGAGGGTTTTCATGTCAGGCACGCGCCTGCTGCGGGTAGGTACTTGTTGCAGGTGCACTGCTGCACTTGGAAGTCCCGATGTCTTCCCTCCCAATGGCAACTTCAGATCGATATTCATCTTTGTGAGTCCAAAAGACCCCGGCAAGCACCAAGTATCTCCGTCTCGTCAACTTCAAAGCGCCACATTCCGTCATGTAGGTAACGTCATTGAAGAGATACGCTGTTCAGTTAACAGGCTACGATGAACGGATTGGGAGCCTGCACCCCCTGAGTGGTTTCGACTTCCGCCCGTTACAGGTCTAGGTAAATCTTTCTCTTTGGCACCGCCCCATAGTCGGCGGGTGTGGCTAACAATGTGTTCTTCTAAGCAGTCGAACAAGTTCTTTGTTGTGATAGCCGCCAAAAAAAAGCCGACATGTGAAAAGAACTCAAAGGAAATCTACGGCGGGGCGGGTGGTATACGGACAAGTTCAGTGAATAATGACGATGAGAGGGCTAATGTGCCCAGCACCGTCGAGAACCAATTCGATCATGCTGAGATAAATAACTCGAGGGATTCCGTCTTTCTTGTACGGAGTGACGTTGAGACACTCGAATATCCTAGAGCAACCATCAGATAGCTCCATCAGCTATTCACTCCCGATAACTCATTGACCTTTCACTTTTGGATACCCGAAAGACTTGAACGCATCATCATCAAGATGCCCCGTAGTCAAGACCTCGACAGCGACGATTCTTCCTCGTTACGGGAGGCTTACGCCTCTCTATCGAAGTTGAGACAAGATGGTAGAGATGAAGCGAGGCGAGAAAAGTTGCGAAACAAAATACGGGAGATAGAGAGAAGAATAGAAGACAAAGAGCGCCGTCAACGCCACCTCGACTCGCTCAGAGAGCCCGACCTCCCTCCTTGCCTCCGGGGAGGCGAATCCTCTCCCCTCAACCCCCTTCGCAGGCCCAACATGTTCCTTGACAAGGACAACAACAAGAAGTACCGCCTCATCATGTCCCACGATCAGGACCTCTACGGACGCTCGAGGCATCCCGACCTACTCCTTTACGACCCTACCCGGCCCCTGCCTAACCTCCTCCTCCGCCTCTGGGGGGCCCCCTTATCCGCCCTCGTCGACCTCCTCCAATACCCCCCTCCGCCCACTGCCGCCGCCGCCGTCTCGCCCTTCTTCCGCTTCCCCAAGGACTGGCTGCTCGCTCAAGCCTTGTTCTTGGACCAAGATCTGAACCCCCGTAAGCACCCGGTCTTTAAGTACCAGTTCTTGACGATGGACAGCCTGAGCACCATGCCCGAGGACTTCATGGTCATGTTTGCCAGAGATATCCCGCCGTGGATCATGAGGAAGATGGATAATTGGCGGCCCTACTGCGAGTCGGGAAGGCATAATCTGCTGAACCATTACCTGCTGGGTTGGTGTTGGTTTTGGTTGCAGATGGAGGTGACGCAGAGGGTGGATCGGATCAGGGCGTTTGTGTTGGAGGACGAGTATGAGAGGTTGAGGGGGAGGAAGGATGGTGGGAGGGAGCGAGAGCGGGAGCGGGAGCGGGTTCGAAGGGAGGAGGAGGATGAGGAGAATCCGTTCAAGAGGTTTGGAATTGAAAAGAATCAGGCACTTGGGGAAGCCAGGGATTTTGTTGAGCGCATTTCTGGTATTGGCGCTCTGTGGTTTCCGGACTCGGAAGGGAAGGGGAAGTTTGACAAGTATTTCGGGGATGCGATACCCCCCGAGCGGAAGCTTTCCGGAGAGGGGAATACCAGAGAATATTGTGTTGCTTGCAACTTGTCTGTTGTGGCGGGCAGCGGGGAGGAGGTGTTGACGGCGTTGCTGGCGAACATGATTGCGAGAGCGCCATGCAGGAACGAGAAAGATGTGACGGAAGAGGACGGGGGGTTGCCGAGGTTGTATCCACTGGTTGACGCTTGGATTGGGAATTTGGGTGAGGAGAGGGCAAAGGTGGTCAAGGCGAAGGCGAAAAAGTTGGCTTTGACGCTGTTTACCATTCGGAAATATCTAAGGTGGAAGAAAACTCCGCAAGGGCGCGACAAATGGCTGTATACGGATGTCGGGATGGATCCGTACCATCCTCGTGACATTAAATTGACGCCGAGCCCGACTATAAGGATGCTGAAGGATGAGAGGCGTGTGAAGAGGGAGTGGGAGTGTTTCGTCAAGTGCGAAGATCCCCTCGACGAGGAGGAGAAGGACAAGAATACTTTGCCTCCTGTGAAGGAAACGAAGTATCTGGAACCTGTCCCTGAGGATAGGAAGTCGTCCACTTCACCTTCACGTCAGCCTGCATCTTTCTCCTCATCTTCCCCCCAATGTTCCCATCACCATCCTATGATAACCTTCCCCTCCCCTTCCTCCCCCCGAAACAGAGATCGAGAATCCTACTCATCCAAACATGCCGTGCCCCTCTCCTATAACCTCAGCAACAGCCAAGTCTCACCCGCACCCGCACCGATACCCAGCGAAATGGTTCGTGATTACGGTACTCATAAGAACCCCAAAAACGAGCTCGTTGCCGTCCCACTCTCAGCCCACGGCGTATTCAAAGTCCCAGAGACAAGCACCGCTCTCGTTCGAACCCGTGATTACCCCTCAGAAACATGGGCTTTTGAATCGGACGGGGGCGAGTCGTTCGATGGTGACGCCGCCACCACGTTGACTTGCAACAGCTTTACCACTCGCACGAGCACTGGCACTAACACTGACGAGAGAATAACTAACTTCAGCAACAACAAAGACAACGACAACGACGACGACGCTGACGACGACATGGAGATCATGTCCGTCGCAACGTGGAGTCACTTGAGTGCCGTGCCAGAGGCTTTGAACTTGGGAGGCAATAACAAGCTAAAAGAAAGAGAAGAAAAGGAAGCTCAGACGACCAGAGAGCGGGAAGAGTATCGGAAGGAGCGTGCCTGTGACGGTGAGAGGTACAGGCATGAGGGAGATGATAGTCTGGTGAGCTCATCACAACAACAACACTCGGCGCAAAGCTCGGAGCGCCAAAAGTCCACAGACACTCGGGACTGGGCGAAGAATGGTGCTGGTGCTGGTGCTGGTGGCGATCGTGATCGTGACGGCAAGGTTGTTGTTGACCGCGAGCGCTACCGTCACGAAGGCGACCATCGCGATAAGCACCCTTCCTCGACTTCATCTTCTTCTTCTTCTTCTTCTTCTTCTCGCAGAGGACGACATCACAATGACAATCACAGCCATAGTCACAGTCACAGAGACAGACACAGACACAGAGACGGTGACGCAGAGCTAACTCGAACTGCTCTAAAACTACTGAGTATCAAAGAGAATGTGAAAGATCATTTACATCTGTCGAGAAAGAAAAGCGGAAGTGGGGAGAGAGAGAGAGATAGAGAAGAGGAAAGAAGAGGAAAGAAGAGGGGGGAGCTCGAGTTTGAGTTCGAGCTCGAGGAGGGACAGAGATAGGGACGGTGATGGGCGCCGGCGGTGAGGGTTTTCTTCTATTTCTCATCTTCTCTTTTGGCTTTGGTCTCGTGTACGGATATTCTCAAGTTCATTTATTAGCAGATTCTACGAGTATAAATGAGTCTTTTTTTTTTTTTTTTTTTTTTTTTTTTGGTATTTGAAATATTATCTGATTATCACAAATTGACTTGGACAATTCCATGTTCATCTGTGTTGCCATGTTACTTGTGTGATGTTGATCCAACATGTAATTCTTTAGCTTCATGGCAACTCGGCAGTTTTGATCCTCGCCCTATTGTGCACGATGATGATAAGACCTCAAACACATTCGAGGCACCGTGTATCTGTATCCAGAAAACCAGGGTATATTCTCATACATCATCCACAACCACTCTCCATCTATAATCATGAAACCTTCTATATACCAGGGACATGCTGCACCCACCGTAAGAGAACCAATTCTACTTTACTCCTTAACCTCCCCTCCATCCTCCTCCTCCTCATTCTCCAACTCCCCATACAACTCCCTCAAAGCCGGCAAGAACCTCTCCGCCATCTTGAACTCGCCAAGCTTAATCTTCATGTAATCAAACGCGTACAACACCACCGTCCTGTCACCACCCAAACCCGTCTTCTCTTCGTTGCCCTCCAACTCATCCAAAACAGGTGCCTGCATCTTGGGATACCTCTGACTGAAATGCGTCAACAGCACCCTCCTTGCCCCCATCTTGCGTCCTACATCCAGCGCCTCGCTCGCTGTCGAGTGTTTCTTGGCCCTGGCCTCACCGATGAGCTCATCGTCGAACGTGCACTCGTGAATAAGCAGGTGGGAGCCCTTGCCGATGTGCGCGAACGCGTCCGAGGGCCGGCAGTCGCCCGAGAAGGAGATCTTGAGGCCTGACGGCCAGGTGAACACCGCGGCGGTGGCGCCGAGACAGTGGTCCACGAAACAGGCGTCGATGGCGGCGAGGCCGGTTTGGGATTCTAGGACGTCCGCGTTGCGGGCGGCAGCGGGTTGCAGGGCGCAGACGGTTCCCGGGAGCATGTTGAAGTGGTTGTTTGCTGGACCGAGGTCGGCCGAGGGAGGACCGTTGGGATCGTCGGTGGGCTTGCGGCCTGTGCCGACGAGTGTGAGGAATTTGATGTTGGCCCAGTCGAGGGGTTCGACGTCTTTGTACTCGTGCAGGAAGCCAATGTACTTGGGTGTGCTGATGATGGTGAGGGGTCGAGCGGCGTTGGCGGCAGCGCGCTGGGCAAGAACGGAGGGGACGCCGAGGTGATGGTCGGCGTGCAAGTGCGAGATGTAGATGGCGCGCAGGTCGCGGAGGATGGCGTCGGTTTCGGCATAGCCGTATACACGGCGCAGCTGGCCGAGAGTGTTCTCACCGCAGTCGAAAAGGTAACTGCCATAGCCGGGAACGCGGATGAGCGTGGCCGAGACGTTGCGGTACTTGGAGGGAAGAGCGGAGCCGGTGCCGAGGGTGACGATCTCGGCGTCCCGGTTGGGAATGTCTTGCTCGGACTCGGCGACGCGGGCGGCGAAAGCAGGGTCGGAAACCCTTTGTTGCGCTTCGAGCGCCAGGTTGAAGGCCTTGGCGTGGGTGGAAGTGAGCTCCGTGATGGGCCCGATGGTGTCCATGAGAGCGTTGGCCAACTTGGGCTGAAATTCGACCGAAGGAGAAAGGAGTAGCCGTTGGCCGGGCTTGCCCAGCTCCGCTACAGATGCCAAACCCGCTGGCAAAGCCTCTTCCTTGTTGTCATGGTTAGGAATGGAGAAGCGGTCGGGGTCCATCCGATGCATCATGATCGCCTTCCCAGATGCGCCCGCGAACGAGATAACGTTGGGGCTCATTCCCTGGCCGAGCACGATATGCTTGAAGGAGTTGTGCTTCGCCATGAAGTCCTTCAATCGGGAATCGTCCTTCACCTCTGGGCTGAGAATCCAGTAGAAGGCATCGATATTCTCCATGATCTCCTTGTTCTCCCACTCGGGCCTCTTGAGGAGGCTGTCAAGGAGATACTCGTAGCGGACATCAATGAGCGCAAAACCGTGGCCAGGAATAGGAGGGTCCAAAACCATATCTGGGGTAACGACAGTTCCATCCTCTGCCGTCACGCTCTCACCCTTTGCGAGCTTGCTGAATGTCCACTTGGGTAGCCCATACTTGAGCGCGTTCGCAGGCTGAAACTTGCCTCGGCGAGCATGATTCTTGACGACGTAGCATGTAGAATCAAAGGAAGGGTCCGTAGGCGGTAACCGGTGGATAAGCGCACCAGGCCAAGGCTCCCTCACAAGTACCTTGATATCAGGAACGTTGGCGTCCCTCCCAGGCAATGGGCCCTTGTAGACTGTGATCTTGCCTTCATCGTCGCGGACAAAGATCTTGGCCGGCAGCTTGACCTTGTGTAGAGACTGTTCTACGAGGGCGTCCGGCTTCCAGTCTGAGTCGAACATGTGCTTGATGATGGTCTGCATAAGCAACTGGGTCTTTTCCTCGTCGTTTTCCACCCCCGCCGGCACATCATCCACACCATCCACAGCCTCTCCCTCTACCGCAGTCTCCATGGTCTCGGGCTCCTCCGAGGAGTTCAGCTTCCGCTTCCGCGGGTTCTGTGATCCGGTACTGCTGCTACGCGACCGGCTCTCCTCCATGCCTGTGGCGATAAGAGGGATCTTCCAGACTTTGAGGTTCTCATCCTCGTAGTCGGGCTTGCTGTTCTCGGGGTTTCCGGCCCTAGGATCGGCGCGTAGCTCATGAGCGTCGAGCGGGAAGCCCTTGCGGAAGACGAAGCGTCTAGCAGCAGCCAGCATGTGCTCCAGGTTCTTGGAGCCGTGGATCTCAATACGTTGAGGACCGCCATGGGTGATTTCTGGCTTGTTCTTCTGACGGCGAAGCTTGTTCTCCTCCTCCACTGCAGCCTTTGCGCTTATGATAACATCGGCAACAGTCAGAATCATGCCCAGCAGGCCGCCCGTGGTTGCCCAGTCCGTCTTGCCCGAGAGGAAGATGTGCGACAGCTTCGCGGCGGGGATCTTGTGTTCGGTGAAGAGGCGCTGGGTGCCTTCGGAGAGGTGGCCGAAAACGTAGCGGCGGTTGTCGTAGTGGACGAGGAGGCATGCGCCCGGGGTGTCGGCCGTCGGGGCGGCGACAATCTGAACGTGACTGCGCATGGCTCCGTGCTCGGGTTTTGCAGGTGCTGGAGGATCTTGTTTCTCTTTTGGAGTAGGAGAGGCGAGGAGGAAGCGGGCACCGTCGATCTGGTAAGGAGCGAGCTTGATGGCAATGCGGTCGCGAAAGAAGTGGTCGGGGACCTTGGTGTGCCTCAGAGTGCCGCGGTCCTTCCAGGATTGAAAGGCTCGGTTAGGGGCGTAGAGACTGTATTCGTAGTAGAGGTATTTGTAGCGATAGAGTTCTCTAGATACTGTCTTGGATACCGAGTCTGGGATTTTGTACTTGGAAGGCCGCTCTTTTTTCCGAGGCTCGACGACGAGAGGAGGAATGAGCTTCGCTGGGCGAGGATCCCGGGACGGAGTGGCTATAGGATTCGAGGCAGGATTCGAGGCACGACGTGTTGTTGACTTTGCAAACGCCGAGGGATCTGTTGTTGACGAGTTCGAAGATGCTGTAAAGCCTCTTGTTGAAAGACAGCGTCTAAGCGAGGATGTGGTGGTGGTTGAGAGTCGAGTCGGCAGCACGGTTCTTGTCCTCTTTGATGCGGCAGCGACTGCAAGCTTCTTGTAATGCATGGAAGAACGGGTTCAAACAAGCATTGCCTCTGATCTGGGAATTTGAGAGCGTCTGTTCGAGTGGGAATTGGCGAGAAAAGAGTGTTGTGTAATAACCCGGCGCACGGAGGAGTCAATCGGCGTCGCGGGGTCTTTTTTTTCGGTTTCACGATTCAAAGTTGACATCGCGAATGGAATCTGCCCGCGGGCAACTTTTTTCTGCCTGCCCGTTGGAGTCACTGCCCTGCCCTGGCAAGCTTGCAGGGCAGCAGCATCCCATTCGCGCCAACACCCCGCCCCGCACAGTCACTTGGCTCAGCGCCACCGCGGCGCATTTACAGGGGGCTGGCTCAGTACTGGACGCCGCCGCGCCGGGGGTGGAAGTCGGGTCCGGGCAGAGGGTAGGTGGGCAATGGCAGAACGTCGGGTTAGGGTTGACTGATCAAGTAAGGTAGGAAAGGGGTCCGAATATGTGACCAGAACAAAGGTACCTACTCTGGTTGGATGAAACAATCATCAACCTCCAGATGGAAGGGTCGTCGGGTTCGCCTGGTCCTGAAGCGGCCAAGTTGACTATTTCTCTCTTCACCCCAGTAATGGATGGTCTCGGTGTGCTGACCATGATCCAGACACTTTGTATCAAGTCCGGAATCTCGAGGTCTGGAGCTATTCAACTTCTTCCCCCATCTGGAACTTGTCCGGGCAAGTTATTATATCTGTAGGCGATGATGATGATGTTGTTGTCAGTTGTACAGAAAAAGAGGGAGCCAGATGACCTCTTAACAGCTGTAGGGCTGAATACGCCATCTGGATGTGCTGCAGTCCCTGCAAGAGGAGCTCGAACTCTACAGCCGTCGAGAACTGCCAATCAGCGGCATTTGTGGACGCGGAGAAGGCGCTTGTGCCGCTTTCCAACGTCTTGACCACCGTTTACAGTAATTACCCCTGCTCGTGCATGTACCTGAAAATGCATAAAACCCTCTAAATGCTTAAGATTTCCCAGGCGCAATTATTTAGTATGTAAAACTGTATAAAAGCTTAAATGTATACGTGCCAGCCCCCAAATTTAGTATAATATACACTTTCTAGAAAATTAACAGCCGCTAACAGCCTTGTCAGACCTACCCTAATAGCCCCTAACAGCCCTACCAACCCTGCCAAATCCCCTAACAGCTCCTCTAGCAAATACGATTTTTAGTCCCTAATAGGCATTCTAAAATCCTAGAAATCGCGATTTTTTCCCCAAACTATACTATATCGAACAGATTACTACGTTACTAGGGCGCTAGTATACGTACCCGGTAAAATCCCCTCCCTTTATTGCCTCTAAATATCCTATCGCTAATAAATATAGCTAATAATAATATCCTTAAGCAATTATAGCTCAGGGTAGAAAAAAGGCGCCCCCTAAATAACGTACAATAACCTCTAACCGACTATCCCTCATATAAGTATAAAAATTCCTCTTATAAGAGTAGTTCTATAACGAGGTTCCCTAGCCCAATTAACGAACTACCGCTACGTAAATTAAAAAGAAATAGGACTTCACCTTCCCGTAATATACGGTCTCGCGTTATTTCGATAAAAAGCGTAACCTATAAATCGATAGCCTTAATCTTAAGTAATTATAAACTACCTGCGTTCGTAAAGGAGAATAGCCCGTTTTAGAGCGCCTCCTCTACCGGTAGTAATTAAGTATCGAAGTTCGCGGCTTTAATACTTCTATTAAGCTTTTATAGTAAAAGGCTAAGGATTTATAATTTCGGTACCTAGAAATACGAAACAATAAACTAGCAAACCCCTAAATAGTACCGTACTTCGGCTATAAATAGTATACCCTCTTTTGCCGCCGCTATAAACTAACTAAAAGTACTTTTATTAGCGAAGTAGCTTCTACGCCGGTTAAAGATCCTATTATATTCGAAAAAATAGTAAAAATACGAAATTTCGTAGCGAACTTCCCAAAAAGCAACCGATACAATATAAATAAGATTAAATTATTCTAGGGGCAAACTCTAGACCTTAGTCTCTTATTTAAGGTTAGACTTAGTATTAAGCGTAATAAATTACATATTTTTCTTACCCTTATAATAAACGATATTAGCGATAATTAATTTGAAGTTTGGGCGATTAGTAAGGCGAAAGTTCCCCATGCCCTCAAGTAATTTAATTTCAACGCTACTAAAATCGTATAGAAGAATAATAAGAAGGTATAAATAATTAGCACAATTATAGCTGAATAATTACAATCCTTCTACGCCTATTATACTAGTAAAAAGCCCGGTTAACAAATCGTACTTATTCTCGATAACTTTTCTAATTATCAAGTCGGTCTCTCTCTCGCTCCCCCTCCTTCTAATATTGTAGTTACGTACCTACCTCCCAACGTTACGAATATATACCAGCCTATAGATCAAAGTATTATCAATACTTTCAAATCCTTCTACCGTCGTTATTACCTCGAATAGTTATACTTCGAAATTAGGAATAAAAGGAGGAATCTGTTATGGGAATTCTAGGTAGATGCCCGGATGACCCGCTCTATCTTGGTATACGCTCATTTAAGCGGTCCATGCTATATAAGAGTACTCCCCAATCAACCTCCGTCAAGGTTAACTAGATTATCAATTTATATTATATTAACCTAACGTCTACTTTGCTTATACTCTATAAAGTTATATATAAGGTCCTAAGTTAAGGCTCTCGTTAATGTTGCTTTACGTTTCCTTTAATAATATTATTGCCTATTATTATGTATTATTACTCTGTTTAGTGATTAATCGCACTCTTTATCTTTTATTATTATTATTATTTATAATATTACTTATAAAGACTCTCTTTGCGTAATAAGTAGTACCTATAGCCAAAATCGAATTAATAACCTTATTATTCCCTTCTCTCCCTTTCGTAAAGGGGGAGATTATATTCCTTATAATAGTCTTAATAATAATTTATTAGATTTATTATTATTTATTCGACTTATTCGAATTAATTTCTTTAATATAAAACCCTTTCAAATAGTACTTTTACCCCTTTCTTTACGTACTTTATTTATTTAAATTTAACGGTTAATTTTTAAAATAGCTGAAAATAATAGCGAACTTAAATTGGCCTTTAAGCTTTAAAACGATTAAATTACCTATAAAGTACGATAAATCTATTAATTCGTTATTAAACAATTTTAAATTTATTATAAGGAATATTTTACTACGGTAGCCGGTAATTTTATTATTAAAGCCGCGTAGCTTTACTTTAAAGAAGACGGCTATATTAGAATTAACGAAAATTGGCCTAAGAAATTTGTTATTAATAATTATAATAAAAGTTAGGTTGTCGACTATAATATAGCCGATAAAGAAGTAGTATTCGTCCTATATAAATACTATAATTTGATTAATAATTATTTAGTCCCGATCCATTAAATTTAGCTTTTCGGAAAAGTAAATAGATAATTTATATGGCTAAGGAAAAAGTATTAGTAAACTTTTTACGTAAATTTAAAAAAGGAATATAAGAAAGTAAAGGAAACTATAAAAGTAGAAATAGATTAAGCTTAGCCATTATTTCCCCCGTCCGCTCCTTATAATATGGGCGAGGATATTATTAATATTACCACTTACGTACTAATTTTTAAAAGTATTAACGCTTTTTCTATTACTAATTCCTAAAATCCTAATTTTTCTAATATAGTTAGAATAATCAATATATTACTATTCCTACTAGCTCCTATTAAAGCTTCCATTATTATAGCCGACGTATTATTTATTTAATCGATTGAGATTTATATTCGCCTACTTTCGCCTACCGAGTTTATTATTTCCCAAATAAATTCAGTAGTAAATACCGCTACTACCTTTATTAAAAAGTTTATTATTAATCCCATTACGAGGGCTTTTATAAATATAGTATAAACGGAAGCGTTAATTCGATTTGTATAAAAGTAGTAATAAAATTGTATAAACTAATTGCCGGAGTTTACTATAGTCGATAAATTTCCCGTTTATTTTATTAATCTTATTTAAAATACTTTATACCTTATTAAAAATAATATAAAATTAGGGTTTAGCCTTACGGCTTTTATAATTGTACGGCGGTATCCCGGTTAATTTTCCGACTATACAGTAGTAAATTAGCCTTAGTACTTTGGTATTTCCAGTCCTACTACTAATTTTATTATAATTAGCGCTAGGGACCCCTAAGACGCTATTAACCTTGCGAATTATATAAAAAATCTTTAAATCGATTATATTAATTATTAACTACTAATTATTAATTCTAATTATTTACTTATTTATATATACGTTAATAATTTTCTATTAGTTATAGAATATTATAATCTAATTTTTAAAAGTATTGTCAATAGTAATATAATTCCCGAGGAAATTATTGAATAGGATTAGCAATCCATTAATAATAATAAAGTTGAGAAATGTAATTATTAAATTAAATAACGTATTTACTTTATTAAATAAATTAATTAAATTTAATTAATTTAGCGAATGCTAATTTAAATATCTAGGGCTCCCGTTTAACTTACTTCTATATAGATTTCTTCAGCTTATATTCTATGAATTTAATTTATTAACAGTTAGTTTATTCCTATTTAGTAGGGTTTCCCTTTATTACGTCCCGATAACCGTTAAAGTACCCCTTCTAGTAATAAATAATATATTTTAATATATTTCGCCGATAATTCTTCCGACTCCTCCTATCCATTAGAAGAGGCTAATAGTATTAATATTATATTAGAAAACGCCCTTCTCCTTAATAATATACTTAAAGAGATTTATATTCGTATCGCCGAATTTGAGGAGCGTAAGAACGGAAGATCGACTATTCCTACTAATACTATTAATAATAAATAGATTTAGTAGAAGCTTTTTAACGTCGGAATATTCTATTTTAACGCCCTTAAAAATAAGAAGTATTATAGAGTCTATACGGACAGTAAAATTAATATTTTTACCGATTATTACCTATTTATTAATTCGTTCGAAAATTGAATTTTAATTTATATTGAGCAATGCGAAGTAATTGTTAATAATTTTTAATATCTATTATATAATATTACCCTTTTTTAATAAATTAATATATTTTTTTAGAATAAGCGTATTAAATTTAATAATAATTTAGGTAAAATTATCGAAGTCCTTTACTATATTTTCGGGATTAAATTTAATTAGGTATAAAAATGGCTCGATACTTACCGTTTTACTATTAAATTTAATAAAAAAAGCGATTTAATGTTATATAATTTTTTTATAGAATTATTTAGATATATATAATTATAGGGTAATTTAATTAATTTTTAATTATATATTCGTTTTTAAAATAGTTTATACTTTAAATTAAAGTCCTATTATACTAAACCTACCCCTAGATATATTTTTAGATAATATATTAATAATATTAAAGAGAGAATTAATTTAATTCGGAGTAAATTCGTCGATTTTGCTAAAGATCTTCGTTTAATTTACTTCGCTCTCAATAACAACCCCGAAAATATAACCGAATTAAATACTATATTTACTATTTACGTTGGGTTTTAGGGCGAGAATAAAGGAATATATAAGAAGGATTTTTTCCCGAATAATAACGGGCTTATTAAAAAAAATTGTTTTAAATTTTTATTTCGGAGGATTGGCGATAATTTTAATAAGTCCGGTATTATTAATTCGGGTAATCGTTATCGGCGTATTAGGAAGAAGTTCGGTAAATAGATTAAGTTTTGAAATAGTTATTATACTTATATTAGTAGTATTACCGTTTTCGAAAATAAGTTTAAGGTAAAGGATAAAGTTAATTATTTAGAGAATTAAGGTTACTATTTTATAAGTGATTTTAAGGAGGAGGTAGTTGAATTTAATATAGATAATTTTACTGTTAGGTATAATAATACTTTTTCTACTTATTTTATTAATTCCTCTATACTTTATACCAATATATATCACGGGTAGAGGGCGAGAGGTTGGGTATAAATGAAAGATATGCGTAATTGTACGAAGAGAGGAAAGGAAGAGAAGTATAGAAGTACGCTCGGGAGAAGGGCTTTTATAGGACTCGAACTATAAATTAGTAGGTCTATAGCGGGAGGCCGCAGCCAATTAACCGAAATAGTAATAATAATTTTAGAGAGCTATTATTACCAATATATATAATATAAGCTAACCCTATAATATTACCCCTACCTAAAAGAAGCTATATAATTGACTAAAATTATATAAAATAATAAATAACTCTATTAAACGTTTAGTCCAACCGTGAAAAATTTCTATAACTGCTAGTCGTAACGACCTCCTCCTCCCTTCGTACCTCGCTAGCGGAACCTCCGCTTCTATAGCCAACTCCTCCGTTTCCTCTAACGTCCTCCTCCTTTACTTCCGCTCCGCCGCCAACTAATTTAGGGGTATTAGAACCTCCGAGTATACTTCGTAAAATTATTATATTATATCGGGGGATATAGTTACGTTAGTACGCGGCTATTATAAAGGTTAATAAAATAATACCTAAACGATAAAATATTTTTAACGACCGTTAACTATTTTGCAGCAACCATCGATTTTAATGAAATCTTATTCTATTAAATCTTCTTCGTTATTAATCCTCTTTATACTACAATTTTAATTTGTATAAACGTCCTTTTATACTTCTAACTATCCTAGAATACCTATTTTAATTTATAGTTTAATTTTATTAATATAAAAGGTAGGGCTATACTTTATATTAATTAATAATCTAAATATAATTCTATAACTATTTATTTTACGATTTCGAACGGGCCTTTATAAAGGGGGGTGAGTTTTATATAAAGTTGGCCAATATTGAAATTTTCTATATTAAGTAAGAGTTTATCTCCTATTTAATATTTTAGGGTATTTATTTTTCGAATATTAATATTAATTTCGTACTATTATTAAATTTATTTTATTTAATTTATAATATATTTTAATACTCTTTTAAAATAATTAGTAATTTTATTAATTTTAAAATACTCTGCTTATTATTAAATTAATAAATTTAGTAGGTACGGTTTTACTAATTTAATATTTATACGAAAGTAGAAATTATAATTAATAAAGAAAAGAAATATTCCTATTATTTTAGAAATTAGATTATTATTAGTAAATTCCATAATTAAGAACTAATTTACCTAATCGTCCTATACTTAATTAATATAAAGACGAAAATATTTTTCTATTTTTATATTAATACATTCTATTTAACTATTAATAATTAAGTAGAAAGCGGAGGAGGGTTTAAAAATTATTTCCAAACGGGAGGATAATATTCTTTAAAATTATAAAACGAATTAGGAGCCGCAATTTAATATAATAGAGTCCAGTAGGCCATAAATATTGTAAATCCTTTCGATAAACCGATCTATTAATTCTTCGGCCGTAAAACTGATAATAGGAATAAAATATCGTATTTTTATTAAACGATTAATAATAATAATTACGTATTTAAATTCTTAATTCCGGCGTATATAAAGAATTAAAGGAGTAATATAATTTATGGAAATATCCTTTTATAGTACGAAAAGTATTACTAACAGTTTTAAAAACCCATATAAAAGGTATTGTAATAATTTGGATTTAATATACGGTAGGCAAGCCTTATAATAGGCTTTAACAATACTAAATATCCTTAATTAGAAGAAAAATTAGGAGAATAACGAATAAATCTTTTTTCGATTTAGGTAATTAATAGACAGCGAATTATATACGTAGCGGAGGAATTAAAGAATCGATAATAATAACGCTTCGAAAGTAAATTCGTCCTTATATTGCCCTATATTTAACGAAGAATACTTTCTTTAATTAATCTTTTATTTCCTTAGATTATATACGGCGGCCGGAATTTAATAGGCAGGCGAACAAATTTTATAAAAATACCAACTTTTTATAATTTTCTATAATTAAGTCGTTAGTAGATTTATTATTTATTACTTTTAAATTGTAAATATATTTAGTCCCGACGTTAATAACCTCCTTTCCACTTTTTAAGACGAAAATTCTATTAATAAAGATATTATAATCGAATAAAACTTTATTCTTAATTAATAGCCGTTCGTCGGCTTCGTTTTTAGGTAAGTCTTTTAGTTTTTTATTTAGGGCGTTTAAATATATTTATAACGAACCCGGCCGATATTTAATTATAAAATTAAATTAGGAGAGAAATTAGGACTACTATATATACTAGGGGGTAAATTATTTATTAACGGTAAATAACTTTAAATTTTTATAATTTATAAAAACTTCGAAAGGTTATTATATTCCTTTTAATTCGGAGCGTTATTCCTTTAATACTTTAATAATAATAAGTAATTTTTTATTATAAATATTATAATTATATTTAATTAAAGAGTACCATTAATTAAAATAGGCGACGGGGCGAAAGATATTATTATTATCGTATTATAATAACGTACTATTATAAGCCTAATTAAAAGTATCCGTTTTTATAACAGTCTATTTAAACTAGTCGTAGATACGAAGAACGGGTTTACTATTAAAAGCTTTTTTGAATATTTCGAAAGATTTTTAATATTATTTATCCTATTCCTAATCCGCCGTTTTCTTAATTAATTCGTATAGCGGGCTAATAATAATAGAAAAATATTTAATAAAATAACAGTAGAAGTTAGCGAATTTTAAAAAGCATTAGAGCGACTTCTTAAAATCCGGAACTTCCTATATCGTAATTATAAAGACCTTTTCTAAATTTATTTTAAAATTACCTAGGGTAATAATAAAATTTAGATATTTAATTCACTATATATAGAATTCGTATTTATTAATATCGATTTAGAGCCCTACTTTAATTATCTTTTATAAGACTTCCTTAACGTATTCTTTATATTCCTCTTTATTATTAAAATAAATTAAAATATTATCGAAATAAATAGTAACGTAAACGTTAAAAATATTGTATAAAACGTTATTAATATAATTTTAAAAGGTTTCTAGCGCGCCTTATAAATTAAAAGGACATATAATAGATTCGTAGAGGCCGAAGCGGGTAATAAAGGCGGTAAACTATTTATACCTTTCTTTAATACGGATTCTATTAAATATAATAATAATATTGAATTTTGTAAAAATTTTCGCTTTATAAATAATATTAAAATTTTTTTTAATTAGCGGTAGCGGATAATATATTTTTATTATAACGTTATTAATACTATAGTAATTTATATAAATATAAATTCTATTTCCGGGTTTCTTAATTAATAAAAGGGGAGAAACGGCCGCAAATTATAATAGCCGGATAAACTTCTTCTTTAAATTATTATCGATCTACTTTTTAATAATAATTACCTTATAAGTAATATATATTATAATTGTACGTTAGGAAGTTACTCTCCTAATTATAATTTAATTTTATAATTATACGAACGATAGGGAGGGATTTCCTCCGTTAGTAAGGGTAAAAAAGCAGCGACTTCGTTAATATACTTCCGTCCCTTAGAACGGTTTAAAATTTTAATAATTTCCTCCTTAATTTTTAACAGCCGGTCTACTTTATTAAAAAATTTCTTTATATCCTCCTCGTCGATTTTAATTAAATATATTTATCGAATAATCTTTTCGTATACGGGTACGTCGGTTTCGAAGTTTCTAATAAAATTAATTACTTTAGCTAAAATTATAGCCTCGTAAATATCTTCTAAAATATAAATATTAATTATTTCGTTAATAAAATTATAGAGCGCGGGGGGTAAATTTTCCTTATACTTCCTTCTATCGCCCTCTATAATACTATTAACTATTTCCTCGGTCAAATTTAAATTTTAAAGATCCGCTATAGCCGCTAGTTTTTCGATTTTAATATAATTTGTAACGTATAGTTACAACTATTATTTTTTATAAATAAAATTGAATATAATTATATTAAATACTTTAATATTATTAGGGTCGAATTTATAATTAGAATTATAAAAACGGTAGTATTAAAATTAGGAATAATAAGTACTAATTAAAATACGGCGACCGTTTATACGGATATAAAGTTTATAAAGTATAGAATTCTTAATTTTAATAAAGAGAGCGGCGGTATTAGTAATAGCGATTTTAAATTTAATCCTCCGAGTTATTAACGCTTTAATAAAAGCGGGGATTATACAGTAGCCAGTTTTAAAATCGATTTTCGGAATAAATTCGGTAGCGGTATATAGGAGTTTAAAAGTAGATAAAGGCTTTAGAACGGGCTCCTCCGCCATTTTTTTAATTTTTTCTCTTTTAATAATTAAAGGGCGAAATTCTTCCTTCTTAATAGTTAGAGAGGGAGATTCGGTCTCTTCCTTCTTAATCGGTAGGAAGGGGGTTTAGCGGACGGAAGCTACCGAGACCCAGTTAGTAAAGGCTTTAAGCGCTATTATTTGGTATTTAGGGAGATCCGTTAATAAATAGCGGCCCTAATAGGCGGTATAATTAAAATATATATTATATTACTTATAATCGATTTTTAGCCGATAGTATTATATTTATAAAAAGCCTAAAATAATTAGGTATTTCTTAAAAATATTATAAATTAGGAAGGTAATAATCTTTTTATAATAGCCGATCCGGAGTTTAATTATTACTCTTTTAAAAATAATATTTTTAATTACTTTATTAGTAAGAACGAATTTCTTTACTTTTAATAATTGGAAATAGAGAAAGTTATTTTTAATAATAAAGGAGCGATTAATAAATGCGAAAGCGGAGTAACTACTATTAATAAGGTTAATATAATGGTTTTTACGCGAACGAATTATAATATAAAAAAATAAGAATATTAAATTTAGGGAAATAGAATTATTTAACGATTAAACTTTAATTTCCTTTAAAACTTTTAATTCTATAGAATTTAAAATTTATTTCTTAAATATAACCCAGCTAAACTTCTATATACAATTATATATAGAGGTTAAGCGTTTTCTTAATTATTATAATATTTACTACTAACGGTAGGTTCGGTAGGGGCGACTAGGGTAATTAGGGCAATTAGAATAATACTAGCGGCGTAGACTTATTTTTAATTATAACCTTTACTACAACCCTTATTTTTCTTTATCTTTTTACTGGTAAAGTATTAGGGGCCTTAAGAATTATAATTAATTAACGTAGTATAATTACGAATAATATAGCTAAGCTTGCTATAATAATAATAGAAGCTATTACGAGAACGTTAATCGAAAATATTTTTATAAATAAAGATTATAAGGTCGATAGCGTTGAAATTTATTTTATTTCTTCTCTAATTAATAAGGACTTCGTTAGCGTTGCAGGAGTTAAAGCTTCCGCCGCCTTTAGAAGTAGTATTATTATTATTATTCGAATTATTAGTATTTAAAATACGAATATTTATTTTATAGTAATAGTCAGCGTCTTTAAAATTGCCGGCTATAGTATAATAAATATCTAATTACTTTTTAAAATCGTTAGCGTCGGGAAGGTTATAATATACTAATATATTACGGAAATACTTATTAATTTTATTATGAAAGTAATAGACCTTTATCGAATCGTTAAAATTATATAAATTCATAAAATTAATTAGCTTAAATTCGAATTCTACAAATAATAAATTCTTTATATATAATTTTTTAAAATAGTAATTAATATTTATTTTAAAATTAATATTTTAAAAATAAATAACAAAATATTTTATAAATTTAATACCGGTCTTCTAGCGCCAAGTATCTTTATTACTATTATTTTAAATAATATTAAAGTCGTCCTAAATATTAAAAAGAATTTCCGGGCCGAATAATATAATTATACGAATAATTTTAATATCTTTATCAATATAAAATAACAAGTCGTACTTCTATTAAAATAAAATACAGAAGCACTAAACTTTAAAAATCTTATACTTACGGGCAATATTAATATTCTCTTTACTAGTAAAAATAGGCGGGTTTTCTACCATTTAACGGAAAAATATTTTATTTACAGGGTTAATTATAATAATATTCTTCTTAAGAATATTATATTCCGTAATTAAAATATTATAAGCGGATTTAAAATTAACGTAATTGAAGTTTTTTTAATCGAAATTAAATTAGGCGTTATTAGCTATTTAACGGGTAATTTTAAATTCCTCCTTAGAACGTTAGAAATTACTTTCGAAATTATTATAATATTCGAAATTAATATAATAAAGGCGATTAAAAAGTATAATAATAAATTAAAAAGCGGGGGTTTAGGAAAAAAAAGAAATTACTTCGAAATATTTACGTAGGATAAGGAGACCTTCCTCCTAATCGAAATTTTTAATAAAATTAATAAGAATTATAATTACGGGTTAAGGAAGTTCGAAAAGCGCGGCGCGATAAATTATAGTATCGAACTCGCTATTAAGGGTATTAATAATAGAACGTAATAATTCTAAATTAAATAAATTACTAAAAGTAGGAATAAAAAGGTTAAGAAGATTACCGTTACCGGTATTACTATTAGGAGAGAAAAGGGCGGGATTACTATTATAAAATATAAAGTAAAAGAGCAATCTTCGCTAAGAACTATTTAAAAAAAAGTCCGCTATTAGGACCGTTTAAAGTAGTTGAAACGAAGCGATCCCTTATCTACTAAATAAAAAGTACTTTCCCTTACATATTAATAAAGGGAAGTTTAGGGTTTTAATTAGGCGACTATTATAATTACGACTATAATACTTAGGGGGGGGTACTAGGCTTAGCGATTTGTAACGAGGCGATCTTTATACGCGCGCAATCGAAAAATAATCGCGATAAAAGATAGGTTTGCGCTATAAACGTAATAATTAAAAGGTATAATTAACTATTACGGGTAGAGGGCGAGAGGTTAGGTATAAATAAAAGATATACGTAATTGTACGAGGAGAGGAAAGGAAGAGAAGTATAGAAGTACGTTCGGGAGAAGGGCTTTTATAGGATTCGAGCTATAAACTAGTAGGTCTATAGCGGGAGGCCGCAGCTAATTAACTGAGATGGTAACAGTAGTTTTAGAGAGCTACTGTTACCAGTATATGCAATATAAGCTAACCCTGTGATAATATATTTAGTAATGTATTTTAGGCTTCTACGACCCTACTATTAAATTATATAATTTTTATTATTATTATTAACGCCGTACCCGTTGTAAATATTGAATATAATAATAAAGACGAATCTTTATTATTAAATTTATTATCCGATTTTAATTTTGCTATAATTTTTAAACGTTTAAAAATAGTTTAAACGTTTTGTAAATCGTTTAATCCTTTGTTTAAAATTAAAGAAACTTCGCCCAGAGCTTTCTAAAAAGCTTTAAATAAAGGTAAGAAGGTAAAGGAGGCGGATATTATATTAAAATTACTTACTTTAACAGACGGTCGGAAGCCTAAATTATCGGATATTTAGTATAAAAACCAATATACTCTATTGGCTTTTATAGAAGGATAGATTATTGAGGCTATTACGGATATTACCGCCCGAAACGGAATATTAAATTTACAGAAGGCTATATTATATTTGAAGGTCGATATTAAATTGAATTTAAGTACGCCTCCTATTACTATTTATTTTGATTTTAAGTATTCTTCGACGGTAATAAATTGGGCGTTTATTAAAAAGTTTTCTCCGAATATTCGGTATATTAAATTCCCGCCGAACGTTATAAATGGAATTAATTTGAAAATAATTATTAATATTATAGCCGAATTTAATTTCTATATAAAAGGGAGAGTTAACGGCGTTAAAGTTAATAATTATTTTTAAATTTTTACGTTAATTATTAAGGAATTAGGCCCGAATATACTATTAGGAATAGATTTTCTTTATAATTATAGTATTAAATTTAATTTTAATACTATTCTTTACTCATTTAGATTTATATTTAGTATAAAGGTATAAGGAGAGGTTTTCTCTAAAAAGGACGAATTAGGAGAGGATATTTTTATTACCGAAATTTTTGCTAAATAGGATATAATCCTTCTAATTTACTATTCCAATATTCTTTTAGTCTAATATAGTATTTAGTTTAATAATTGGCACTCTTTAAATAAATATCCCGCTTATAATTTTTATATTTAATTGCCCGGTTTACTAGATATTATAGTAAATAGTAAAACCTTTAAGGTAGTTCTATATTTAAATTAATTTAACGATAACCTTTTTATTCTTATAAATACCCGTATCGGTATAATTATACGCCTATTGCTTAAAGTTACTAAAACGGCTATACTTCTTAATATATTTAATATAGTTTATTTAGCCCCCGTAATATAAGTTAATTTCTCCCTTAAATAGTATACTATATATATCAATTAAAGTATTAAAAACGATAAGGAAGTAGCAATTCAGAAAGAGGTTTTTAACGTCCTATTATATAGACTAAATAAATTTAATAATATTGAATCTATTCCTTCTGAAGTAGGTATTAATATTTGCAATAACGACCCCGACTTTATTTAGTAAATGAAAAGCTTTTTAAATAAGTACGTTAATATTTTTAAAGATTAGGGGATTATTCTAATAAAGGAAGAGGATAAAATATATATAAATTTCGTTAAAGGATAGTAAAATTAGTAGAAAATCGTTAAATCCTATTTATTAGGAGTTAAAAATTGCGAATTCTTTAATAAGGAATATAATAAATTATATACGTAGGGTAAAATATCTTTTATATTATAGTTTATTCTTATTGCATATTTTATTTTTATTATATAGTAGAAAGTTAATAGCGTCGATAAACCCTGAATAATTATTAATTTTCACCCTTTAAATAGTATTATAATATTAAATATTTACTTATTACCCGATTAAGAAGATATAATTAATAGAATAGTCGGTAAGAAATTCTTTAATATTTTTAATATTACCGGATTTTTCTATTAATTATTAATTTTTACGCTCTACTATAATCGTATAGTAATAATTAACCTTCGCGGGCTTAAATAATCTAATATTGTACTAATAGATTTCAAGAATTCGCCCGTATTTATATAACGTTTTATAGATTAATTATTCTTCGATTACCAATTATTTATACGCATTTATATTAATAATATTATTATTTTTAACGATATTAAAGAAGAGTATTTAGAATATATTAATATTATAATAATATTCTTTAATAAATATTGCATTTATATCAGTACTTATAAATTATTTACAATTTTCCCGTCCATTTAACTTTTCAGTAATATTATTAACGGCTAAAGTTATTAATGTACAGAGGATTGTATTAAAATATTCTAAAAGTTTAATTTCTTTAATACGTTAGATACCTTAGAGATTTATTTAAATATAGCCGGCTAATTATATTAAAAGATACTATAGTTCGCTGTAAAAAAGGAATTGTTTAATTATAAGAAAAAGAGTTATTAAAACGAACGCGAAAATTAGGAGATTTAAAATTAGGAGCGATAAAATAGGCGAGAAAGGTTTATATTTTTAAAATTAAATTTGAATTTACTAAGGAAGAATTCGAAGCCTTTTATAATATATAAAAAAACTTATATAATTAAGCGTATTTATATTATTATATTAAAATAGATACGTTATTTATTAAAATTAATATTAGTAGTACTACGTATAGTATTTACGTTTTTTAGTTCAAATACGAATAGGATAGCGAATTTATTCTTGGTATAAATAAGATTCTGTTAACGATAATTAAGCCTATCTATTTCCTATTAAAATTAATGACCTTAGCGGAAAAGAAGTACGGTTTAATAGAAGTAAAGATCGCAACTATTATTTAAATACTATAAAAGCTACGGAAAATAGTCTAATTTAATATTCGACTTATAAATATTATTATAAATTATACTTTTACCGTTAGTATTATTAAATATATATCTTTAAGAATAATAGATTTAGCGAAAGTAAACCTTTAGCTCGCTAACGCTACTAATTAGGTATTATAATTTAATTTAAATATCTTCTATATTCTAAGACTATTAAATATTATACCCAACGTTTTATTAAGGTTACTTATAATTGAGGCTACTAATAATAATCATTTATCGGACGAATTTATTAATATTTAATCCTATTTCGGTTATTTAAAAAGTTTAAACGCTTTCTCCTTTATACACGTAGAAATTTCCCTAAATATTCGGATAATTTTGCCGGTTATCGCTCTCGCCTTTAAATAAATATTTATAAATATTTACCCCTCCGATTTAAAATATAGTAGGGTTTTATAATTAATTGCGAATATTAATATTCCGTGTTATATATATATATACCGTTTAAGTAAGAGGCCTAACTTCCCGGCCGATCCTTATATAATTAACGACGGCCTTCTCTTCTACGTCGATCATTTAAATAAGAGGCGCCTATATATTTTTTACACTTATATATAGAAAATATTAGAGTTAATTTACGACGAAAAATATTATTTTAGTATTAATCGTATAATAGCGGATTTATTGTCATTTTATATAAGACGCAAAATTTAAACAGTCTGAAAATACGTTAAATATTATAAAATATATCGTTAAAATTAATAAAATTAATAATTAACGCCCGGCGAACTATTATTAATTCGGACGTTTTTACAACCCTATTATATAATTACAATAGATTTTATTATTAATATGCCTACAGTTAAGTCTATTAATATTATATAGTCCCTCCTAAAGTTTGACGAATTCGATATTATATATATTATAACCTATAAATTTAGTAAGAAAGTCCTATTATTAGTAAGTTATTCGATATATAGGGCGAAAGAATAAGTAATTATTTTACTATAAGCTTTATAATACTATAATTAGGGCTTACTAGTTACTATTATTAATAACCGAAATTTAAAATTCGTTTTTAGGATTTGGAAGAGTATTTTCGAAGCTTTAGCCGTTAATCTTTTCTTTTCGACGGTTTACTATATTTAAACGGACGGTTAATTTGAATATATAAATTAAACGGCCGAAATGGTAATCCGTATATAGTACGCTATTAATATACTTTTATAAATATTAATATTAGCCGCCCTATAATATAACTTAAATAATATTATATAATTAACGATTAATTTATTTCTTAACGAATTAGTATATAAATTTAAACTTTGAGTAGTATTTAATTTGCTAGTATTAAATATAAAGGAGGCGTTAATTATAGGATCTTTTACGTTAATCTATTAAGAATTCTAATTAGAAGTTATAGAATTTATTAATTAGGCTAGTATAGTTGCTAAAGAATAATATAATGCTAAATATTCGCCGGTTACGTTTAAGGTTGGTAATAAAATTTACTTTTGGTTTAATAAAGGCTACTATTTACTAAACGCCCTAAAGAAGAAATTTTCTACTAAACGTATAAGATTATACCGGATTTTAGAGAAGGTCGGCCCTTTAGCTTATAAATTTAATTTGCTAAGAACTTAGCGTATATACCCGGTTATTTCGGTAATTTATTTTTATAAGCTGATATAGGGTTTAGACCCGTTTAACCGAAAAATATTACCGCCGAAGCCTATTAAGGTTAATAGTTAAGAGGAATAGGAAATTGAAAATTTAGTAGTAAGGAATTAGGGTCCGTTAAATATAAAATATTTAATTAAATAAATTGGTTTTTAGGATAAAGATAATATTTAGGAATTATATACGGAGCTTATAAGGAATTTAAAGAAGAAGGTAAAGGAATTTAAATGCGAATACTTAGTAGAATTACCGTTTAAGGGTATTCGTAGGAAGGTCGTTTAGCGTATTAATCGCCCGTCGAAACGCTAATAATATTAAATTTTTTATTCGAAAGGGGGAAAATTAGAAAATTATAAAAGGTTTAGGTATTTTCTTTTATTATTCTAATTTTCCGTTTATTTCTTTTATTTTCTTTTTTAATTTTTATAGTTAATTTATTAAAATTTCTAAATATTCGCTTAATTAATTATATTATTGCGTTAGTAAAGTAATTAAATTGGGTACTATTATTTTCGTTCTATCCCTTTCGAATAATGGTTTAATATAATATTATATATTTACTCGAAATAAGTAATAGGATTTAAGGTAAATAATCCTTAATAAGTAAGTAGGTTATAATTAGAAGTAGAGCCTAGAAATCTTAGTACGTATATAATCTTTAATATAGTACAAATTTATTTCCTTTCTTTTAAAAACTTCTCTACTCTATTAATAATATTATTATAACCTACCCTATCCCTACCCTTTTACCCTATTAAAATTAGTTAACCCTAATTTAAAATATAGTAACCCGATATAATTATAATAAATATTAGCGCCCCTAATAATCTTAATTTAACGAAGTTTATTAATTAGATTAATTATTGTAGTAATTTTAACGGGTTATTATGTTAATACAATTAAAATTGCTTCCTCTCCTTATTTAATTTAAAAATTAATTAATATTTCTTTGCGCTAGTTAATACGGTTAAATATTTAAATTATTATATAATTATAAATAGCGCCGCTAAAATTATTAATTTGGGTTATAATTCGCTTTATATTATATTGCCCAGCTTTATTGTAGATTTAATCGCTAGTATAACCGATGATAAATTGAATACCTTTTTTAAATATATTTATATATAGTATATTATTAATTTTATTATTAGTTTAGGTAAGGCTACCGGCTTATATAACCCTAGCGATCGTTTTCCTAATATTAAGTCCTTCGCCTTTAACGGCGTAATAGTATATAATATTAAAATTATATAGTTCGGTCGCTATTGCGTCCTACTTATAATAGCGAATTATTTATTCGTTTATTACGATAATATTTTAACTTCGGTTTTTTATAGTATAATTGACTGTATAAGCATATAAATTAATTTCGATTAAATTATTTTACAAGTAATAAGCGGTAATATTAATTATTTAATTACGGCGATTTTATCGGCCCTAATTACAGATAAATTAATTAAAGGTAGTAGTTTCGGAGATTAGTAGGACTAAATTCCCTAAAACTATAATCCCCTTATATATAATATATACGTTTAAATAATTAGATACGTTAAAGAGGATGCTTTTTTCTCTTTTATCCCGATTATACTTTTCTCCGACGGTATATATATTTATAATCGTAGTTAATTAATAGAGGTTATTCTCGTTTTACAATATATTAATAATCGGTTAAGAATAGGTCTTATTATTATTAAATTAATTAATTCTATTAGTTACGTTATTACGTTTAATACTTATAATTTCGCTAACGATTAAAAGTAATAGGAAATTAATTTTATAATTAATTAGGCTCTTAATTAAATATACCCCTATTTTACTCCCGCCGTTTAAAATTCCGCTTTTACTATTTAAATTATTACGACCCCCGCTAAAAATAAGTAGACGCCAGCCCGGAAAATCCGGTAAATAGCTGTACGAATTGTTTAAGTTCGCGCTATTGGTAATACGCAACCTGGTGAATCGGTTGCTTAAGGCAAATTTTACCCGGATATTATAGAAGCGATTAAGGATATATATTATAAAGATTACTATATATTAAATATTATTATAGACGACGATTTTTATAATAAAATTAGTAAAATTGCTAAAGAATACTTTGAAAAGTTTATAAAAAAGGATCTTTTCTCTTAAAGTAATTTAATTCGTCGTATTAAAATGCTTTTAATATTGTATTTAGTAAATTTAATAATAGAGATCCTTCTTTTATCGAAAAGATTTTAATAAAAGTTATATTCTTAGCGTTATAATATTATAATTATACGACCGGTTTTCCTAAGTAAATTAGCGGTATATTAGCCTGTATAGGCTTCTTGTATTATGTTTAAATCGCTTTTAATACGCTAGTTTGATTGGAATTACCAATTATTATTAAGGAAATTATAAAGGAGGTTTATATTATTAAAATAATTAATGTAAATGTTATTCTTAGCGTGGTATAAGAAGTATTTAATTAGTAATTGCAATTATTAGTCTAGTTAAATTAATATTAAAATAAGGAGGTAAATAGTTTAAAGGAAGAAATTATTGCCTTGCGTAAAATTATTAAAATTTTACGTTGTATTCTTACCCCGCTAGTAGTTAAATATATTTAGTAAATCGATATAATTCCGGGAATTACTATTAATTATAGCGTTCGTTTTAGCATTGACTTCGGCTACGGTATCCTTAGTATCGATAAGTTCAACTTACGATCCGCCTATTTTAATAGATACGATATTTTACCTTTTATACGTTTTCCCTATTGTTTAATTATTTATAATAATTAATGTTAATAAGAAGATTAACGTAATTAGGAGGATTTTCCTTCTAACGGCTGTAAATATTCCCGCTATAGTATTTCTTATTAATTTTGGTATTCCGAAAACGTTGACGAGGACGACGATAAGTCGGGAATTTATTTGAATAACCGTTAAATTTATTATTATATTAATAATTATTTAGTATTATATATTAGATTATTCGGTATTAGAATCTTTTATTACGAGGTTTAGTATTAAATACAATATGTAGTAGTATTAAAATAATCGGTTATAATGATAATTTAGTAAATATTCGTAATAGGTTATATTTAGTATAATTTTGTAAATAGTAAGTATTTATTTTTTTCGTAGAGGGGGAAATATTATAGGAATTCTAGGCAAATGCCCGGATAACCCGTTCTATTTTAGTATATACTTATTTAAACGGTCTATACTATATAAGAGTACTCCTTAATTAACTTCCGTTAAGGTTGATTAGATTATTAATTTATATTATATTAAACTAATGTTTACTTTCCTTACACTCTATGAAGTTGTGTGTAAGGTCTTAGGTTGAAGCTTTCGTTAGTATTGCCTTACGCTTCCTTTAATAATATTATCGTTTATTATTATGTACTATCACTCTATCTAGTAACTAGTCGCACTCTTTATCTTTTATTATTATTATTATTTGTAGCATTACTTGTGAAGACTCTCTTCGCGTAACAGAATCCCTTTAAGGAGATAAATTTATAGTTTACCCTTAATTAAGTCTCGAATACTTAGTACAGTGGGGTGAAATAATAGACTGTTATTAATTACTAGAAGAAGTCTATAATACTAGGCCTAGAGGAAAGTCTCCCCCTTCGTAGATGGCTCGAGAATAGGCTAAATAATTTTGATGAAGTCTTCGAAAAGGCCACAGCAGGGGTTAAAGAGAAGATAGATCTAGTTAATTTCATAAATCCCGTCGACGAGAACGTTGTACTTGGTAAGCCTATTAACGCTAAAGAGGTATTTAATCACGTCGTAGATAAGTAGCTAGCTAAAACTCGTAATATTTGTACTGCTAAAAACGACGAAGATGATAGGGAGTTTAAACCGCCTACTATTATCGGCGCTAAAGAGGCTATTAACGATATTATCGATCTACTCAACTAGGTAGTAGAGAAGAATATACTAGATTTCGATAATATGTAGGCACTAAAAGGGATAAAGAAGAAGGTAGAAGCATATATCATGTTACGTATTAAATAGAACACTCTTCTAGACTTTTATAAAGGGGGGCACGTAGATCTAGGTAAGGAAAGTGACTACCCAGATCTCGATCCTACTCTGGCTGAGACTCAGAGTTGTGAATAGCTTCAAATCTAGCTCGTTTTGGGAAGATTCTGGTGAAATCTAATAATTCTAGTAATAATTTTGGTGTAAATCTTGGCATGTGCCTACTTGTGCATATGTGCCTCTAAATGCATACGAACCTCTGGCCTGGATTACATGCATTATCAGGGGTAATTACTGTATTGCAACTCACCTTTGCGAAGAGATCTTCCCGATACTGCGTCGAGCCATCATCACCGCAATGCTGCGGAAACCTGGGCAAAACGACAAAGGCTACCTACTACCAATGCCGCGAGGTGGTAAAGATACGGTGATGTGCTCATAGTTCACCATTGCTCAGGACTTTTGGTGCGACCTCCTATGTAATGTCATTGTAATTCCCTTTTGGGCGCTGGTCCGGAGTCGTTAGCGAGCCATCACCAGGCCTCGAAGAATATGGCCGATCTGGTATAAGCAAGATCCGTGGTTCAGGGACTGGATAGAATGGGCATAGATATCAAGCCTCAAGCGACCAGGAAAAAAGGTCGAAGAAGGCGACCGAAGGGTATTTGAATAGGGGTTGGGCTGCTCACTGTCTCACTGTCTCTCTGTCAGAATTGTCTTGATGATTGAGGCTGTGAGCTGAAGGGTGTCAGGGGCGCATGCATGATTCTCGAGTTTGTCGAACCAAAGTCCAATCTTACGACTTCGCAAAAATCTCTTTTTACTACTATAATAATAAATCTTCGAAATAATACCAAACCATGAGCCAACATGACCATCCGAGGGTGGCAGGGCGCTTGGCTTGCATTTGGGCTGAATCGTGCTTATACACACGGGGTGCAACCCTCTCCCCTTCTTTCTCTCTAGCGGCATTAGCCACATCCCGCCAGGCCTGGCTTGGTGTGAATGCAACTGATCTCAAAGAGCCTCTGTCAATCTAGGTCACCTTCCCTCTCAACTTCAACTCAACTTCAACAACCCGTCAGTTCACTCGCTCATACAACCCCTAGTCACTCGTTTTCGGCCTCCATCATCACTCGGTCTTTCAACATCCAACAGCCCGAGCAAACATCAATGAATTCGCAGCAAGATAGATTCGCTTTGTTCCCTTGGCCACGGTGATGGCGACGGCGGCATCATCTCGACAGACGCCGGCGACCTGGAACTGGAGCGCGACGACACTTGAATCAACGACGACCACCACGAGATCGAGACACCATTTCGTGGTGTTGTTCGCGCTGCTCATCGTTCCCTCATTTCTGTCTGCGGGTACCGCAAGCGCACAATGTGGAGCCGACTTCGGATTCCCAACGGAGAAACTGCGAGTCTTCTCCCACGACACCATCAACGTCACCTATACTTCCATCTTTGACAAACCGAGTCTTGCCTGTTGGTGTGGCACTTCAACCGACAAGGAAAAGAGTGAGTGTTCAGTGTTTCCCCATCCTCTCCCGTTCGCTTCACACAATGTCACCGCCCAAGTGCAAGACTGCAAGGCCCCCGAGAGCACTCCCGCTGCACCAAGCCCTGCAAGCCCCCGGTACCCCTCAAGGTGCCCAGCCCTTGGGGTCACAAGGGGACTGATGGCAGCATTGCGATCGCAAACGAGCTTGTTGCTGACAGACAGACTTACCTCTCCTTTCTTCCACAGAATTCACTGTCAATCATGCAAACCCCGGTAATGGAACCACTTCCTTTCCATTGAATTTTTCTTCGACATATCCCTGTTGGTTCGAGCTTCAAGCCGATTCTGGCGATTGCAGAGTCGAGAGCCCAAAGTTCTTCATCTTCGCCAAGGACCGCGATCCCGACAATCGTCTTCCGGCAACCTTCGGCCCCAGCGCAACCATCACCGCGACAGCAACAGCGACTCAAACTGCCACTGGTACTGCGACCGACCAGCCGAACCTTGGTACCGTGCCGCCCTTCGCCGACGTATCCTCTATCGCAACCCCAGGCCCTCCGCAACATCCCGACCAACACTTTGCCCTCGGTGCTAGAATCGCCCTGGGTATTGGAATCACGCTTGCTTGCATCGGTATGGGTGCCATGGCCGCCTTTTTGTACTTTAGGCGCCGGAAGAAACGACAGCAGGCCGAGCTGGCCAACGCCATCGTCGAGCACGAGTATAGACAGGGAAGGAGGGGCCCCGAGAAAAAGATGTTGGGCGGGTTTTCGTTGTCGTCCAAAACATCGTCGGATGATCCTCTATACGATACAGTTCAGCCAGTCTTTGACGGATATCCTGGATCGACAGGCTATGATGATGTACGGTCAAACGGATCCAGCGATGTATACGGCCATTCTCCAGTGATGCCCCATTCACCTTCATGGTCATACAACCAGGGATTTCTGGGTTACGATGCTACCACCGGAGCTGCACGGGAGAGAAGTACAGAAAGAGGAGGGCTCGGAATTGGGCTCGGAGTCGGGCTTGGAGTGACGGAAAACCAAAACTTGAGCATCGCCGGACGAGAACTCGAAGCTGCCCGCGCAAAAACTGTCCAGCCAATTCCTACGTCATACGGACCGAACCCCGTCACTCCCACGCTAACGCCGCGGCCAAGTTCCAGGGGAGACCTTAACGCACGAGCTGCTGCCGACTCGATTTCCCTTGACAGTCGGCTTGGAGCCCCCCCTATGCCTCCCGTGCCCCAGTTACCTGCGGCATCCGCAGCACCTCTCGGGGGCTATTACCCTGATTACAACAACTACGAACAGCACACTATCCCACCTCCAACCGAAGCTCCAACTCCAACGCCAGTTCTTCCTCTCCTTCCAGTGCCAACGACGTTCCCACAAACGAATCCAACAGCCTCACAATCCCAACGACCAGTACCTCCGTTGATCGTCTCGTATGGACCCAACCGAGTAACGCCCACGCCAGCTGTGACTTCGCCTACAGTGCCTCCCGATGAATTCATGATTGAGAAACCACCCCGAGGGGTTGAATTACAGGCCGAGCCCGCATCTCGGATGGAAAGGAGACATCCATGGGAGGATATTGATCTCCCGAGCGCCAGCAACAACGGGCCCCTACCACCATACGCATCGACAGAGGAGTACGCTGCAATGGAAAGCGGCGCGATCCGTAAGCTGGAGGAGCCAAGGGCGCATGCTGAGCTGCCACCAACCAAGGATGGCTATTACCATTCTACATACGCCATTGTTGAGCATGAACTGCCGGGAAACGCGTATCAACGAGACCCTCTCTACCCGCATGGTGGGCCATCCGCGTCAGGACGCGGGAGGGATATTGACGAGCAGAAATTCCTGCTGGATGATGTTGAAATGGCGCACTTGAAGGCGCAGAAAGAACGAATCCGGGCTGAGATGAAGAAGAAGCAGAAGCAGAAGGAGACTTATCAGCATGACCAGGGGCAGGACCAGGACATAGCTGTAGCATCGGCGAGCTTCCCCACACGGTAAAACTGGCGAGAATGTGTCGGGCCGTGTGAAGAAAAGATACGCTACGGGCAACTGACATTATGAGGCGAAAGTTTGAGGATTAGCATTATACCATTGGCAAGGTGCCTGGCGTTTATTTTGGATATCGACGGGGCAGATGACTCTTCTGCATTACAATCACATTGGCAGGGCATGATCCATCTGCGTAACAAATGGCAGATCATATGCTCTGAATATATACAACCATAGTCCTATTTTAGTAAGGAAGAAGAAAGTCTTGTTCTGTTCACAAATGCGTATTGGATGTCTCGTAGGGATTTGGTGTTCAAGCTCCGGTCTCGAAGACGAACGGGAGATCACCAGGGCTATTTTTTTGTACAGGCCCAGTACGTACCTTCTACCCCACAGCTGCCGACCAGCTGCCACTGATAAGGTCTCCCAGTACTTCAATCACTTTGACCGCCCGGCAGAAAAAGTTACAGACGGGCATGGTTCCCAAATTTTTGTTACCCCTTCGTTCTGCGGCCGGAGGAAGAGACGAAAAAAAGACCCCACCGACTGCTACTAGTAGTTGTACAATCTCGACGATTCCACCCAATTCCCATCCATCATTGAAGAAGTTTCCGAAGTCCTTCTTTTCAACACAACACCACAGCACGTTGTACCATCCACCACAATGGCGCCCTCCCAAAAGCGCAAAGCGATCGACGACGATTTCATCCTCACCATCTCGGACAATGAAGACAACATCCCACTAGAAGAGGAGCAGGCAGTGGTACCCAGGAAGAAGGCCAAGACGGCCGAACAGCAGTCCAACAAGCAAAAGAAGAAGAACAACAACAAGAAGTCCAAGAAACAGCAGTCACAAGAAGCCACCGAAGATGACGACAACGACGAACAAAAAGAGGACGACGCAGCCGACCTCGGCATCTGGGGCTCCAAAGACGAAGACGACGGCGCAATGGATACCGATTTCCAGTTCGTCGTCGACGGCCAGAACGAAGTCGACGCCGAGTTCGACGGCTGGGGCTTCGAGGGCGCGCACAAGGGTGTGGTGAAGGGCGCTGGCGCGTTGGGCGATAAGAAGCCTGTGGATATCGATGATATTATTCGTAGGAGGAGGGAGAGGAAGGCGGCTAAGGAGGGAAAGACGACAGTAACACAAGAGGAGGAGGAAATTAAAATGGAGGTTGATGAGGACGAAGAAGACATGGAAGAGATTGATGTGGATTTGGACGATGATGAGGAGGGTGTCTTGGCTGATGATGCTTTTGGTATGGGTGTTGGGTCGGATGTGGAGGAGGAGGAGGAGGAGAAGGAGAAGGATGCGAAGATGGGGGGTGTTGATGGGGAGGATGAGGATGACGAGGAAGATGATGGGGAGAAGGGGAAGAAGGGAAATGGTGACGAGGAAGAGGAGGGTGATGAGGGTGATGAGTCGGATGATGACTCGGTTGCTACGGCCGTCGAACATCCTGACGATGTGCAGTCATCGGATGACGAAGACGAGGTCGATGAGGAGGAACAGGCCAAAATGAAGGAGTTCTTTGCGCCTGAGGAGGAGAACCAGCCGAAGAAGAAGGGCGAGATGTCTTCGTTCCAGGAGATGTCTCTTTCTCGTCCTATCCTCCGCGGTCTTACTTCGGTTGGCTTCACCAAGCCGACGCCCATTCAGTCCAAGACCATCCCCATCTCGCTTATGGGTAAGGATGTCGTCGGCGGTGCCGTCACCGGTTCCGGTAAGACGGCCGCCTTCGTCGTTCCTATCCTCGAGCGTCTCCTCTACCGCCCCAAGAAGGTCCCCACAACCCGCGTCGTCATCCTCACGCCCACCCGTGAGTTGGCTATCCAGTGTCACGCTGTCGCTGTCAAGCTCGCCAGTCATACCGACATCAAGTTCTGTTTGGCGGTCGGTGGTCTCAGTCTGAAGGTGCAGGAGGCCGAGCTCCGTCTTCGCCCCGATGTGGTGATTGCCACTCCCGGTCGCTTCATCGATCACATGCGCAACTCGGCCAGCTTCGCCGTCGACACCATTGAGATTCTCGTCCTTGATGAAGCTGATCGCATGCTCGAAGACGGTTTCGCGGACGAGTTGAACGAGATTCTCACCACCCTTCCCAAGTCCCGCCAGACCATGTTGTTCTCGGCTACCATGACCTCGTCCGTCGACAGGCTCATCCGTGCCGGTCTCAACAAGCCGGTGCGCATCATGGCGGATTCGCAGAAGAAGACTGCCAATAATCTTGTTCAGGAGTTCGTCCGTCTGAGATCCGGTCGCGAGCAGAAGCGGGAGGGTTATCTGTTGCACATCTGCAAGACGCTCTACACGGAGCGTGTCATTATCTTCTTCAGACAGAAGAAGATTGCGCACAGGATGAGGATCATCTTTGGTCTGTTTGGACTGTCGTGCGCCGAGTTGCACGGTAGCCTGAACCAGGCTCAGGTATGTTTATGGTCTAGGGTATTCTAGATGGGAATATGGAAGCTAACCGAATCACAGCGTATTCAAAGTGTTGAGGATTTCAGAGATGGGAAGGTTAACTTCCTCCTCGCCACCGATGTTGCCTCTCGTGGTCTTGATATCAAGGGCGTCGACACGGTCATCAACTACGAGGCTCCCCAGACGCCCGAGATCTACGTCCATCGTGTCGGTCGTACAGCTCGTGCCGGCCGCACCGGTACCGCCATCACCCTGGCCGCCGAGCCCGACCGCAAGGTGGTCAAGGCTGCCGTCAGGTCTGGCAAGTCTCAGGGCGCCAAGATCAGCAGTCGCATTATCGACGCGGCGGACGCCGACAAGTGGCAGGCCGAGATCGACGACCTGGACGACGAAATTGAGGAGATCATGCAGGAGGAGAAGGAGGAGAAGCAGCTGCAGAACATGGAGATGCAGGTCAAGAAGGGCGAGAACATGATCAAGTACGAGGACGAGATCAGCTCGAGGCCCAAGCGCACGTGGTTCGAGACGCAGGAGGACAAGAAGAAGGCCAAGGCGGCCGGGCGGGCCGAGCTCAACGGGGCACGCGACAAGCTCAAGTCCAAGAACGAGGGCAAGCTGAGTAACAAGGACAGGAAGAAGCTCGACACCATGGCGGAGCGCAAGCAGGAGAGGACGTACAAGAAGGGTAGCGCCGAGAGAGCCGGCAAGGGCGCGGTGCTGAACCTCAAGAAGGTGGTCAAGAAGGGCGGCCCTGGCGGCGTCAAAAAGGTGGGACGATCTGCTGGATCGAAAAAGAGGGGCGGCGGTGGTGCTAGGGGTGGTGGTAAGAGCAAGGGCAGGAGGTAGTAAGTAGATGTGAGGGTTTGAGATGGTTTTGATGTGTTGCGGTTGTCAAGTCTTTTTTCAACGTAATTGAGTTTCAAGCTAGTATATGGTGTTGATACCCAGATGGGCAAAAGAATAAAGAAGCTGTCTGTTGATGTTATCTTTTTTTTTTTTTTTTTTTTTTTTTCTCTCCTATTGTAAACAGGCGTGATCATGTTCAGGTGACACTGCGGCTTCACACGAGAGTCGATTTGGGTGTGGAGTCGCGGGTCAGGGGGCCTTGGGGAGAGCTCGACTGACCCACCCCAAAAATGGACCCTGGTGTCACGGCAGGTACGGGTGACGTAAACGGAAGGGATTTATTTGTCGCTTCCCAGTGTCTCTTGATAAAGTACAACAGGCAGCTGCGATTGACTTTTTCCTCCGACAATCCTTCAATCTTTGTGACTTCTTGGCTCTCTAGTTTTGGATTTGCGCGTGTGTAAAGTTTCCTTCAGATCTTCCTCTCAGGCAGCCGCAGAGATCAGTAGAACTAAACAAGTTTCCGAGACCAGTCAGTAGCGGCGGTCAACGGCCACCAGCTCAGCATACATATAGACCTATATCCTCACTTCACCCACTTCTCACATCATACATATACTTGTCGCTACCCCCAACCAACTACGGAATCCAACAAAGCCGCACCCAGCGCAGGTCGCCTCAACCCCCGTATCCCTGACCGAACAATTCCCTCCCAACCAGCCGTCCTTCAAGCCTTGGTTCTCCCAACCAAGACAAGGCTTCGGAGGCAACCCAACAATCCACGAGACTGGCGCTTTTCCCCTTCTTGCGACGCCTCTTCGGCCCGCGCACACACACCCGATCGACTCTCGTCCGATATCTCTTCCCCTCGACCGTCCGCGATCGATACCGCGAACATCTGTTCAACTTCCGCCACCGAACCCTCCCGCGACACAAGATCCGGCTGCAGAGCAGGATCTACCGGTTTATCCTCGAGAGAAGGCGGAAGAAACAGGTGGGTGGGAGATTGGTGGATATCATCCGCCGCCAGAGCCGGCGGTTGGTGTATGGGACGGGCAGTGGTGGTGGTGGTGCCGGCCTTAGGAAGAGTAATATTGGTACAGGTAGTGCGACGAGCGGTGGGCCTGGTCTCGGCCCGGGACTTGGTGGGACTCGGAGGTCTTTGCCTTGGAAGCAACCGCGCCTGTTACTACCAGATCGACAAGACACAGGCACAAGCACAAGCAATACGAACAAGCGCGACACCGACGCCAACGACAAGATGACGTCCCCATACACCCACGGCTATACGGGCCAGTACAACGAACCCTCGCGCGAAGCCGGTTCCCGCCGCCGAAAACTCGCCGCGATGGCTGGAAGCGTCTACCGCGCCGGCGTGGCGGCCGCTTCCGAGATCCGCGAGCAATACAGCCAAACGCGCCTGACGCGCGACATGGGCGATGGGTCGCCAGAGCAGGTGGACATCCCCGGCGCGTTCCCGGAGGTGCCTATTATCCACAAGGGCGAGGAGCAGTTGATCCTGTTTCCTTCGTACGCAAAGAGGCATGTTAAGGGTTTGCACCTGCCTAGGCGGCCTACGGACCTGGGCGGGAATGCGTACGGCATGCCGAACGGGGGCGGGAACGGCATTGGCCCGGGCGTGGATGAACGCGATTACTGGACGGCCGAGTGGAATAGGCATGAGGATGAGAAGGCGGTGGTAGATGTGGATATTAGAGGGTGGATATATATGCCGCCTCGAGGCCCCATGTCGAGGAAGAATCGGATGGTGATGGGAGTTGCGAGACGGTTGAGCGGGTTGCCGCAGGCTGCGGCGCCGCAGGCTGGAGCAGGACTGCAGCAGGGAAGTGGTAATTTGCGGAGGGCGGTGACCGATCCAGAAGGGCTTGGGGAAGAGGAGAGGATTGCGAAGGAGGCGAGGGAGATTGAAAGGAGGGGACAAGGCGAGAAGGAGGCGGCTGTCAGGGGAGAGTACAGCGAGCGACCTCAGGCTGACGACTTGGACGATGGGTTTGGGGCAATGAGGCAACGACGCTCGCCATCACCGCCGAGTCCGACGGCACCGGTGAGGACAAACTCGGGCTTGGGAGCGTTTCCTTCAGAGATGACCGAGGCCGAGTTGGCAGCTGCGAACGCGAACCTGAATGCGCGGTTGGCGCCCTTCATGGTTACGCCGCTAGCTGGGCTGCCCATCACGCTCTTCTTGTACAATGACGAGCGGTCCAAGTCCAAGACGATTGAGACGAATGCGTCAGGCCACTTTATTGCTCGCGTCCCGTTGGACTTTGTCCCGACACACTTCCGGGTGCTGGCCAACGAGAACATTTCAACAACCCAGCCCGTCGAGGTCATCGAGCCTAGGGGAGTTAGTCTGATCAGCGACGTCGACGACACGATCAAGCGGTCGAATATCAACGGTGGTGCTCGGGAGATCTTCAGGAACACCTTCGTTCGAGAATTGGCGGATCAGACTATTGACGGAGTCAAGGAGCTGTATACTGGTCTGCATAAGATGGGAGTGAAGCTTCATTATGTTTCCAACAGTCCGTGGCAGCTATATCCGGTATTAGCCACCTTCTTTCACAAAGCCGGGCTACCTCCTGGCTCGATAGATCTGAAGCAGTACAGCGGTATGCTGCAGGGTATCTTTGAGCCGGTGGCCGAAAGGAAGAAGGGCACATTGGAGAGGATATTACGGGATTTTCCTGAAAGGAAGTTCTTGCTTGTGGGCGACAGCGGAGAGGCTGATCTGGAGGTCTACACCGATCTAGTGCTGGCTTATCCTGGAAGGGTATTGGCCGTGTTCATCAGAGATGTCACCACACCGGAGCAGGTGGATCCGGGGTATTTCACTTCGAACATGCCGGCCACGGACAGAAACAAAGCGCTTGAAAGGAGCGACAGCAATAGGAGGAGGGCTGCAACAACTACCAACGTTAGGAGTCAGCCGGCGCCGGCGCCGCCGAGACTTCCGCCACGGTCATCTCCTCAGCCCAAGGGGCCGGTCATGGGTGATCTAATCGATCTATCTGATGAGCCCCGGTCCACCAGTCTCAACGCCATGCACGGGAGTAAATCAACAAGTGACATGCCGCAAAGAAAGGGCCCACCACCACGTCCCGCCAAACCTACTGCCTTACGCAGCTCGCCAGCAGAGATCAGTACCGGCGGTGCTCCTCCCCCCTATCCCCACCGTCCAAGCACTTCGCACCAGAACTCTTCCGCGTCAGCGTCCGCATCCGGGTCAAGAGGTCCCGCCCCTCCCCCTCCACCACCCCGTCGCACCAACACGGCCAACCTTTCCCAACAACAACAGCCACCCAACCCGCCACCCCGCCGCGTCCAAACCACCAACTCGTCCAATTACGACTCCGACACAGACGAATGGGGTCTTCCCGTTCCCCTCGAGCACCGCGCCCTAGGCGGCCATGGTAGTCGCTCCAACACGTTCCTTCCCGTTCGGCCGGCTACTTCGTACGACACGATGAATGGGCTCAATGGTGGTTCTGTGTATGCCACGGGCAACACGGCAGGGAACGGCGGGGCAAACTCGCCGGTGAACAAGAAGCTGGAAATCTGGCTGAGGAGACTGGCGGAGGCGCATGATGTTTTGGAGAAGCAGGGGGTCAAGTTGTATACGTGGAAAGAGGGGAAGGATGTGGTGGCGGAGGCGGACGGGATTGTTAGGGAGGCGATGAGGGCGGTTGAAAGACAGCAGCAGGGGACTCCTGGGCAGGGGGGAAGGAGGTCATAGTGTGATGGCTGCGTTGGTTGTAGCTGTGGAGATGTCAGGGAGGTGGAAGAGGTTATTTGGAATGCGGATGTGTTTGTTTTTGGGAAGGAAAAAGAGAAGAAAAAGGGGTGGTTTAGTTTGGGCAGCAGGTCTCATGGTCATGGTAAGGATCATGGCAGGAGGAGGAGGGCAAGGTGGTCTACGGGTGTGGTTGGTAATTGGGTTGGACGTTGAGGACAAGACGGACATGTTTCTGAAAGCATAGATAGTATTGCTACTATAGAGTAGATAATTGTCCATTTGCAGTGACTCCCCGACATCCGAAACAAGGTTCTACTTGGCAATTGTCACAGTCCTGTGTTTACTTTCTCAGGGGCTTCCGGCCGTAGCAAGCCGAAACCCAGTACGTATGTATGTACGGAACGTCCGGCCGTAGCAGCCGATGCTAGATCCCGGCCTTTGCGTGGACCCCGGCAATCACAAGCGGAATAGGCGCCGCGCTATCCCGGTTCCCACTTATCCATTTCCCGTGGAACCCAGCCGTTGATCGTCAGCCCCTCCTCATCCGTTGTCGCTCAACCTCGCCTTTTCGCCTTTGAGAGCATCATTCCATCTTTATTACTTTACCACAACCTCACCACCTACACGTACCAGACCTCAATCACTACCGAAACCTCACGTACCATCAACCGCCCAAAATGTCCACCAAGCCCCTAACCGCCGCCGAAAAGACGGCCGCGTTCGAGAAGGTCCTCGGCCGCGACCGCCACGGCAACTTTAAGGAAATCGAAGCCTCTCGTCCGGCCTTCGACCCCTCTGGCAAATTCACCTACGTGCAAACCCCGCAACCAGACTGGACCTTGGGCTCGGGCGCCAACCAGCTCGCCCTCTCGCCAGAACAAGAAGGATCCAAGGGAGAAAAGAAGCAGATCGCCATCGACCCCTACGCCCCGGGCCGCCCCGCCGCATTCAACTACAAGCTCGTCATCTCGGGCATCGTGCCGCGCCCCCTCGCGCTCATCTCGACGCGCTCCCTCAACGCCGACGGCACCACCGCCAATGAGAACCTCGCGCCCTTCTCCTACTTCAACGTCATCGCGCACGACCCGCCCCTCTTCGCGCTCGGCTTCGTGTCCCCCATCGCGCCGGCGTCGCGCGCCAAGGACTCGCTGCGCATCCTGCACGAGACGGGCGAGTGCGTCATCAACATCATGAGCAGCCCCTTCATCGAGGCCGCCAACGCGTGCAGCGTCAACTCCCCCGCCGGCCTGTCGGAGTGGGTCATCAGCGGCCTGACGCCCATGTACGACACGCAGACGGTCAAGGCGCCGAGGGCCAAGGAGGCGTGTTTCGCGGTCGAGTGCAAGCTGGTGCATGTCAAGGAGTTTGAGAGCCGGAGTAACCCCGGGGAGACCAACACCACGTTGGTGGTGATGGAGGGGACGAGGTTCTGGGTGGACGAGGCGGCGATTAACGAGGAGCAGAGTGTGATGAATTTGGATGTTTACAGACCGTTGGCGAGAATGGCGGGGATTACGTACGCCACTGTCAAAGAGGGGTTCGAGCTGCAGAGGCCGGATTTCGAGAGGGATGTTGGCGGCTTGGAGGGCTATGAGAGGATGAAGAGGGAGCAGGAAGAGAAGAGGAGGAAGTAGAGAGGGGGACTGATAAATGGTGGCTCAGGGCTTTTTCTATACATACAGGTGAGATAAAAGGAGCTATAGAAGTTATAGACTAGAGGACGAGATAAATGATCAAATAGATAGATGAATGAATGAATGGACATGCTATTAATATCGCATCGGATAATAACGTTCTCGTTGGATTCGGCTTGCACCGGCCGGAAGCCCCTGAGAAAGTAAACAGAGGACTGCGACGATTTCGAGAGTAGTTGTTTGTGACGCTTGTTTTTTATCGTCTTTCTCAATTGGTACCGAGCATGCCCTTTACCACACAATACCTTGCCCACTCCAAACCGCAAACCGAAAAAAAACTTGTTCAGATTCTCAAAAATTTGGTATAAGACTAAAACATGACCCAAGAATCGAACAAAAACAACTATATATCCTCACCAACTACACAAACACCTCCTGCCCAGCAAAACTCAGCACCCACTCCACCCCCAACCGAACTTCCTCCTCATGTTCCGCCAACTGCTCCATAATCACCTCGCCCGCGCTCGGCCCGTCCACCATCCTGTCCTTAACATGAATAATCACCACCTTGAGTCCCTCCAGCGGCTGCTCCGGCAGCCGTCTCGCCAGCTCCGCGTTGACGTCCACGTCGGCATTGGAGTCCGTATCCATCATGTCTTGCGTCGCGCCGTTGAGGTAGAGCGACATCGACGTGGCCGATGTGACGTTCGAGGCCGACGATACGAGGCCTGACCCTGACGGTGTCCCGGAATTTGACGAGGAGGACGGGTTCTGCAGAGGGTGCTTAAGTTGCGAGAAGTGCACGGCTGCTGGGGCTGCTGGTGCTGGCAGGGCCGAGTTGTTGGACATGTTGGACATGGATATTGCGTTGGAGGTTGGGGAGAACGAGGGGGAGCCGTAGCCGTAGGGGGAGGTGGGTTCCGAGAGGTGGAATTGCGGGAGGTCAGCTGCTCGGGAGACGCCGCTCATTTGGTGTTGTTGGAGCGAGGTGTTGAATTGCGGCTGGTGGTTGACTGTGGCGCGCTGCTGGAAGTCGTCCAGAGACATCTCGCCTGTTGGGGTGGCGAGGTGGGGGGTGTCCATGAAGAAACCGGTTGGGTTGCGAGGGTTGACGCCGTCCTTGTCGTGAAGGGAGGTGGTGCTTGCTGCTGCTGCTGCTGCGGCAGCGGCGGCTTGGGCGGAGGCGGAGCTGGAGCTGAGACGGTTTTCGTAGCGCTTGCCGGATTTGGGGGAGATGGCGTCTTCGGTTGTACGTCGGGGGTTTTGTTGCTGTGATGGCTGTGGCTGTTGTTGGTTTTTGTCTGCTCCTGCTGCTGCTGTTGATGGTTCCCTTCTGGTCCTGAATCTCGGGTTGGCGCTGGCCGCTCGCGCGTGGGATGTTATCGTCCTTCGTCGGGTATTGCGGTCCTCCTCCTCGGCACGCTTGCGCTTCTTATCGCTGCTGGCGTTTCCGTAGTCCGAGTAACTCCTTCCCATGGGACCCGGACGGCTTGTGGATTGGCGCTTGATGCCGTGTTCCTTCTCGTACTGTCTGCGCAGGATATCCATCCTCGCGGCTGTTACCTCCTCGGCCAGAACGGTCATCTCCTGGACAATGTACCTCGGTGTGAGGTGTCCGAACAGGCGATCATCCGTCTGAGAATCGTCGAAGCTGCACTCGATGAAGATGGCAGTGAGCTTCCCACTGGCAATCTTGGGAGCGGCCTCTCGCCATATGTTTCGGTTCCGTGGTGACAAACTGACGGAATCTGGCTCAACGTCGCCAAAGATGATGAGTTCCCTCCCTGTCGTCATATCGCGAATGAAGTAGGCCGAGCTGTCACAAACACATACTGATTCACCTGTCGCATGTCCTCCTCCACCGAATGCTGAGATGGAGTTGCTACGACCACCGCCACCGAATAGGTTCCCAGGGTGAATGGACATGCGGTCCTGGTCTCTCTGCTGCTGCTGCTGCTGCTGCTGCTGCTGCTGTTGTTGAATGAAAGCGGCAAGACTGTTGTTAGCCGCAGATATGCTATTGTGATGAGCCAACCCACGGGGTCCCAAATGAGACAGGGTGGGGCTCATGACGCTCATGGGCGATGCTCCCATGGATGCGGCATCGAAGCTCGCCGGACGCGTAAGGCTGCCGCTGCCGCGATGAGTGTGCCTCTCAAAGCAATGACCATGACTGACAGCCCAGACCTTGACGGCGAGGTCATCAGTGATCTCCAGATAGCCCTTTGACTCGCCCTCTCCCAGCGCTGGCGATCCTCCCTCCACCAGCCGCGTGTACGTCACCAAGCCAACTCCGTTGTTTTCGTCACTCAGGTTCGGCCAGATGACGTTGTTGAAGATGTGAGTCTTGAAAGCTGCTATCGTGTTGGGCAGACCGGCGAGTTTCTTGGGTCGGGAACTACCTAGACCTGCTGTGTTGATGACAAAGCCGGCGATATGGTCGAGATGAGGGTGTGTTATTAGGTATGTGTCGATCAGGGTCCGGTGGATGAAGGATGCATTGGCAGACGATGTAGCCGTGGGAAGCTGGAGGCCAGCAAACGGCCCCGTGGTGAGGGTATATGGCAGAGCGTGTTCTTGGTCCTCGCCAAGCGTAGCTGGTTGCGTCTTGGCCAGGATTTTCTCAATGGCACCGAGGTGTACGCCTGCATCGACGGCAATGACTGACCCTCTCCTCCAGCCGGCCGCTATTGGGCGTACGAGGAATGCTGTGACATTGGACTCGAGAGGTCCTCCACCAGAGCCCTGATAAGGATATGTGTGTTAGCGGAACATGACTGTCATTGGTGATGGGTGACATGTCTAAAACGCGTCGAGTGACGCCCATTGTTCCCGAGCCGAGACACTGAACAAAGAGGAGATGAAGGGACCATTTGGGCACTCACCAGAACGATGACTTGCAAGGCCGGTGCGGGAGGAGGGTTTTCTTTGTTTGATGTCTCGTGGCCGCTGGTGTTGATACCGTTGGCCTCTCCGGGGTCGCCATTGGCGCCGCCGCCGCCGCCCATGTCCACAGATGTTGAAATCTCTCAGAGGCTGGGTGAGTGAGCCGATGAATGAAACCTTTTCCTTTTGAGGTCCTTGGCGGCGATGATATGAAATTAGGTGGTCGTCGTAATGATGGATGGGTCACCTCTGGAGGTCGTTGTTCCCTTGAGGTTTGGTAGACGCGATGATGCGCTGCTTGCTATCTTGGGCTGGGGAAATGCGCTAGCTCGTTCGTGTAGCGCTCGTTGAATGCCCGCGAGATTTGGAGGTGACACCCTTTGCACGTCCGTATTATGTTTGATTGTCTGTAGTACAACAACCCTTGAGCGGCCTTTCTTCCTTGTGAGACGATGTATATAAAAGGGTTGAGGTTGGTGAGGTGATGGAGAATCAGGGAGTGGGAAAGTGCATGTCAGTGGCGTGGGTGCAGTCACTGTGTCTTTGTGCGTCAAAGCGCTGAAGGGGTCCCCGATTACATACTTGTGGGGTAAGGGAAGAACTCTAGACTATTCTATATCCTCATGCTCTCTACCTGCCAATCCAATCAATCAATCGGCATCTCTCAAACAACCTTGAATCCAAGCACCGGGGAACCGATAAGAAAACAACCCAGGGTTTCCCAGATCTGGTACCTCTACTCGAACCCGCCCATTCTGACGGCAACATGGTCAGACCATCTCAAAAGTGGTGTCCCATATTGTGTACGCCCGAAGGACCCTGGAGGCCTCGCAGCCGTGCAACGCCGGGCCCCAAGGAAGCCAAACCGTACGTCGTTGTATCGTTTCATGTTCGGCTCTTGTCTCGAATCTTTCCCGAGTGTTGGACAAATGAACTTTCAGCCTTCCGAATCCACGGGCTCGCCGTACCGTATTATGTCCAAGTCCTGCCGAGGCGGTACAAGCGAAGTCGGAAAGCGTCATCTGTTGCTTTGGTCAACTGTGCGACGGCGATGCCGTTCGTCATTAACAGTTCAGCCCCCTTCCTACCCTTCATGATACTTGCTTGCTTCCAGGTTGATAAACGCGATTCGTTAGCTTATCACAACCTTGTCATTTTTCTCCACAACAAAACAACATTAAACCAACATCACATTCCGACTTCTTCTGCTTCTGAATGACGAGACGAAACAAGGTTCGATCCAGCCAATAAAAAACCTGCTTTTGCCTCCCCGGATTTCCATTCAGCATAGTATGACGAACATGAACGACGCCGCGACCACCAAGAGGTGTTCGTTCGTTCGTTCCTTCGTTCGGGTGGCCCGATCTCGACCTCGACCCGCTCTCCTTCATGCAATCATGCTGTGTTACCACCACCCATTTACCTGTCTGTGTACGTTCGTACTTCCATTGCTTCCATAGGATCATCATTAGCATATACAACTAGTTGAACGCCGTTACGTCGAGAACGCCTCTTCATTTCCCCACACATCATCAACTGGCCAATTGGTGACGGGACAGTATAGTATCACACGACAGGGCAATGTCGTGCCATGATCGTTCAAGGGAGAGAAGATAGATGATGATGGCACCGGAAAAGCTAATACAGCACACGTAGCTTTGGCTTGCGGAAAGCCGTGTAGATGATATTACAAAATTACAAGTTGATAATACAAAATTACAAGATTGAATGAGGAAGAGAAGAATAATAATAAGAAAAAGAGGAAGCTAGTTGAACGTTGGATGGGTCCCCTAGAAAGAGCTTCTTTCATGTATGTACCGTAATAAAAGTCACGAATAATACATGGAACTAAAGACCAAAGATCACCTGAATGGTTAAGACAAGGAACCGACAGGTGTATGTGCCACTACAAAGACAGACCATGTTAAAAAACCAAGGTAGCTAAGGTATGTTCACGGTGGCCAGCACCGATACTTGTTATTGTTACCTGTATGTTGTTTGTGAAGGGTATCTATCTATCTATCCATGTCCAAATCCCAACGCCTCTTCTTTATCCCTTATCTACGCTCCGTTTAGCCGAGGGAGAGTTATTCAAACCTTTCGTATCCAACAAAATCTTTAACAAAAGTGTTTCCTTTTCCATACTTGTAATACGAAAAAGCGTCGTGTCAAAGAACTCATCTACCATGTAGATATGTGCTCTTATCAAGCACCTTTACCATCACCCAGACCTCAAGCCCTCAAGGATCACTCCTCCACCTCCTCTTCCCGCCCTCAAGTTGCCCCTTCCTCTCCGTCTTTTCAGCAAACTGCATCAGCAGTCCCTGATGATATGGCGTCATCCTGCTCACCCGATCCCTCAGCACGTCTCCCCAGTTTTCCGGTCTCCAGTTCTGCAAAAACAGTGGGCTAATAGCCACCTGAACCGACTCCGGCGCATGGCTTATCACATCCTCCTGCAAATGCTCAGGTAACTGGTTCAGCTGCTGTCCCAGGAAAGTAGCCCGCGACCGCGTAAGCGGGGATTCAGACGCGTTGCCGAGTTGTTCGCCTAGATCGTGCGCTAGCGCGAGGGAGCTGCGACGCGTTCGACGCTGGCTTGATGAGGGGAGCGGCGGGGGGCCCATGTTTCCGCTCCGGTTTGGAGTTTGGGTAGTGCTGGTGCTGGTGCGTGATTTCTTTGAGCCTGGCGTTGGTGTACCCTCTTGGTATTCTTCGTCATCATCACCGGCCGAGTTGCGCTTCCTTTTGTTGGCGCTGGTTGCCAAAGGTGCTGGTGTCCCCTGTTGACTTCCCCCACCCGGAGCCGGTGTTCCATTGCGGGCTTTTCGCTCATTATCTAGACGAGTATGCATCACCAAATCTCCCCTGTGGTTGTCAATCGTGTTGCCCGCCGCGGTCCTCTTCGCCCGGTTCTTTGCTCGGGCAGGGACTTCCTCGGCAACATGCTTATCCGTCAGCCGTCGCCAGAGACAGTTGTCGTGTGGGATATCAGGGACCACAGTCTGGAAGGGATTATAGCGCTGGCCCGTGTTAGCTTCCTGGTGCCGCAGCCGAACGTAGCGGTCCCATTGCTCGTTCTTCCACTGGCGGTACGTGTCGTGCAGGTTATGGTCGCGGTTGAGGGAGGCCGCGTTTTTTTCTTCGAAGCGGTGGTGGCGCACGTCCGCTTCGATGCGGAAGTTGTACAGACCGGGACGCTCTTGCACGTCCCACACGAGGTAGCCGGCGTCAAAGGCCTTCTCGAAACACCATAGGTGCATGTAACCTGCGTTGTTATAGGGGTCGTAATAGTCGCCCGTGTGGTGGGAATGCTCGTCAAAGGCGATGCGGTGGAAACCCTTGGTGATTGTGCCCCTGGCTACCGGGCATTCATTGTACCTGCATTTTGAGGCGTTGGTTTGCGCGTATCGGTCCGAGACTAAAAGGGGCAGGTTTTGAATCCACAGCGTCAGATGCCTGTTGGGTTGGTTTGGATGGCCCTCGCCGCGGAAGAAGACGGAGAGCTGCGACGCTGTGTATTGTTTCGAGTGTACCAGCTCGGCCCGGGCCAACGGCTGGCTGTTGGCGTAAGAAAACAGCTTCGCCGGGCCCTTTGGTCGTCCCTCTTCATCGTACTCGGTGCCCCAGGCTTGCGTGTGTGCTCTGTAGTAGTATACGTGGTGGGGATGGATACCACCACTTTGGTTGCGGAATTTGGAGGCTCGGATCTTGACTACCTCGTTGCCGGACCCCGGCGCTACCCACCTTTCTGGGTGCAAAGTACCGGGTGGGAAAACGGGAGGAGTCACCACCGGAGGCGGGTGTAGCTCTGGGGGCGCAGATCCTATGGCCGGTGGATGATTGGGATCTGGAGTCCCGCCGTTATTATTCTGAACGGCATGTGGACTGACACTCCCATGTCCAGGCTGTGGTTGAACTCCTGGGTGAGGTTGGCCTCCCACACCAGACTGTGAACCGGGGAATTGCTGGTATCCGGGGCCAGGCTGGACAACACCTCCTGCACCATATTGTGAGCCGGCAGCCTGCTGATTCCCGGGGTAAAGGTGCTGATTGTTACCTCCGGCAACATTCGGCCAACCGGCCGGTTGGTCTTCAGGTATGGGACTCAAGTGGCCACTACCGCCCACTTGAAGAGGCTGTGGACTGTTGTACTGTTGAAGTCCAGGGTCCAAATACCCACTTGCACCTCCCTGGCCATGTTGCCTGCCGTTGATCTGGTTAAGTTGTTGATTTACAGGAGCCAAGTAGCCACTCACGCCTCCTTGAGGAGTTGGTGCACGGCTGGCTTGCTGGCTGCCATTGTTAGACTGGCGACCAATACCTCCTTGGCCGTGTTGCATGCCGTTGAACTGGCCAGGTTGTTGATTCCCAGGAGCCATGTAGCCACCCGCGCCTCCTTGAGGAGTATGTACACGGCTGGGGTGCTGGCTTCCATAATTAAACTGGCTACCACCGGTTGCATAACCAGTTTGCGCACCGCCCAGTTGCTGGTGTCCATTGTGAAGGTTAAGGAGATCAAGAGCAACTTCTTGATCGTTTGGTACATTGTTGAATTGCTGGCCTGCATTGTTGAACTGGCCACCACCGACTTGCTGATATCCGGTATTGTTGACGCCACCGGTGCCTCCTTGGCCATTTTGTCCGTTGTTGAGTTGGTGGAATTGATTATGAAACTGTCCAGCGTGTCCACCGCCCAAGTTAAGGAGGTCATAGGCAGCTTCTTGTTGGCCATATTGTCCATTATCGAATTGTTGGGCTCCATTGTTGACTTGCTGTTGACCTCCGTTGTTAAACTGTCCATCTGTGCCTCTCTGTCCTTGACCGGTTTGTACCCCGCCGAACTGCTGGTATTCATTGTTGAACTGGTTGACTTGCTGTCTTTCAGGATCAGGATACCTGTAGTTACCTACGCCTGCTGGAGCGGCCTGTGGTTGGGCATACTGCTGGTTTTCACGGTGAGGTTGTTGAGTAGCACCTGGAGCAGCTTGTGGTTGAGCAAAGTGCTGATCTTGAGGCAGAGAGGCTGGTAGGAGAATGATTTCTGGAACAGCTTGTTGGCCGGTATATTGCTGAAACTGAGGTTGATGTTGTTGGGTTGCACCTCCTTGACCATTTTCTGTCCGGTTGTTCTGGTTGGGTTGTTGATTTTCAGGTTGAAAGTGGCCACCAATTCCTCCTTGAGGAGCTTGTGAGCGGGTGAGGTGCTGATTCTCGTGCTGAGGTTGTTGGGTAGCACCTCCTCCTTGACCGACGTTTGAACCAGGAGTAGACACCTGCTGGTTGGGCTGATTTTCATGGGTAGGAACAGGACCGCCAACGAAGTTCTGGTCACTCATGTTTTGTTGTTGTTGCCCGCCGTGAGCAGGTGCTGCTTGTTCAGGGGCTGCAGAGGCCGTGGGCTGGATCTGGTTAGCATTGGAACCGTCTGCTGCTGCTGCCTCCGGCCCCGGACCGCCCTGTTGATTGGCATCCCAATAACCCGAAACGCTTTCTGGTAGCCATATACCTCCATGGGAATTGGACATGTTACGTACGTCTTGATTTTCAAGATCATGGTTAAAGATGATCTCAGGGATAGGGGCCCCGGAGTCGGCGGGCTGTATCTGGTGAGCATTGAGTTCGTTCCCTCCTGTTGCTCCTGTCACCGGGCCTCCTCCCACTTGGATATTCCCTTGGGGTTGCTGGTTTATCTGATCATCAAGAATATTGCCATGAAACGCCTCGAACTGAGCGTAATTAAAATTATTGACATTGATGTTTTGCTGTTCGTCATGTTGGCCATCGCCAGGAGCAGGCCACTGGCTCCGACCTTCAGCAGGTGCTTGTTCAGGGGCGTGATCAAAGAGCCCGTTTTCGCGCATGAATTCCGAAAAAGTCCCGTCACTCTCGTTGCTATTTGTTTCGGGGGCCGCCTCTGGATTGGGATTTTGAATCGATGGATCTATAAGACCTTCTTGTTGAGCAGGCTGTGGCAGACCACCAGCTTGGGGATTCCATTGTTGACTGTATGCGTCAAGAGCTGGATCGATAGGGATCTCTTGTACACCACCCGCCTGCGGAGTGGCATCTTGAACAGATGGATTTGGGGGCTCTTGGCTATGAGCATGTTGTTGCTCAACAGCCTGGGAAGCTTCCCATAGACTGAATGGGCTGAGACGTAGGTCACGGGTGGGCTGCGGTACACCACCCCAAGCCTGGGAATTGTCATGTTGTCTTGGTGGGGTCTTGGGTCCATGAGGGAGCTGTTGCGGACCATTGCTGTTGCCATTGCCGTCGTCATTAGCGTTGGGGGTACCCTCATACACTTCTGCTGCATTGAAGTCGTTCAACAGTAGCAAATCCGCCACCTCTTGATCTCCGAAAAGATCTTCCTCCTCATCCAAAGAGGCCATTATTGGTTGTTGGTTATGTGCTGCGAGATTAATTAAAGTATCCGGTGAACAGTTGCACTGAAATTGGCAAGACATAAAGAGGGTTCTCGGACAGGCAGGTTATTATATGGACACAGAGGATGCAGGAGAATCACAAGAAGCATTGCTGGAGTTGAGAACAAAGAACGGGTATATTTTTGGGTGTATAACGAGGTCCAAAACAATGGGCAAAGAAAGTCCAGTCCGAGTAAACAATGGTCTTGACAATGGAATTGGCGACCATGTCCAAGACAATGGGAGTGCCGGCATTGTAACAGCGACTCCCGACTGTCACGCACAAGACGGACGACAAGGCCACATTGCGAGGACCAGCGGCATCGGGCAAGTAAGTGGTCATGATGATCTTAAGAAGAAGGACGTTAGCTATATGACTTCAGACACGAAGGAGCAGCGGTGATAAGTGGAACGGGAAGGGAACATGGTAATCAGTAAACTAAGCAGTTTCTCAACACTATTTTTTTCAGAACAGGTCTGTGAATTTTGCGTATAGTTTCATCATATGAGGGCGAGCGATATGGACGCCACTGGTGAAGTATGAAAAATGAATCATGTGTTGTTAACTTACCACTTGCCATGATGCCAGCGCGCGCATAGTATCGATCAATCATTGTGGCTGGCACACAATGTTGACGGCGGCGACGAGGCCGGCCGTGTTTAAAGATTGAGGAAGACGGGGAGAAGAGGAAAAGAAGTTTCGGGCGGCAGAAATTTGCAGGCTTTTTGTTCCTCCAATTCTGTGGTGGGGAAATTTCGGCTGAACTCCGCTTTATCGGCCAGTTAGGCTGGCTTGGCAAAGTGAAGGGTTCAACACTTCAACTTGCAAGTTCCGCAATGGAAGTGGGCACCCATCAGATGATCCTTGGGGCCCGTGAGACCCTACCCGACCCAACTTGAGGAGTGGACTATCACAGGTCCCTTAGCAGATCGGAGTTCACGACCCCAAAGAAACATGCTCAAACAGAAGTCGAATCAAGACTCTTTCATATATCAGGCTCAGTATCGACCTTGCTGTTTAGTATATGTACACTACACTATGTCTCTTGTAAACCAAAGTACCGGAATCGGCTACGGCCACACTACGTATAGGTATGTACCTAGGTAAGGTACCGTCGTTCGTCCCGTCAGCTGGGCAACTGTTAATGTCACACAGCGACAGGGCCCCTACGTCACGAGGAACTGGAACTCGAGGTTCCCCAGACCACCGGGATCCGGGGCTGTCACCTAACAGTCAACTGCGGCACTGGCTGTCCACCAATTCCATCTTGAAGCCCAGGGGCACTTGGCATCCTCTGACATTCTTCAATCTGATTCAAGTTCCCCCCTCCGTCTGGTGTTTCGGTCGAAAACAACGCGACAGGACCTTGGACTTGGCTTGCGACTTTGGATATCCCGGACCAACCACCCACTCACTATAGACCTAGTTGTCTAGTTCTCGCTTCTGGTTCCGACCTCTCCGTGTCGCCGGCAAACGTCCCTCCACCGGTCAATCGCATTCGCTCGCTATACTGCTATTAGAAACACCAGCCACTCGTTTGTCCAGTCGAGCGCCCTTGACCCCGCGCGCGCGACCGCCAACATACCGTCGACTTGATCCCATACCACCGAGCGCGCGTGATCGCAAACATACACATTGGCCCAACATGGCCGCGGTTAACCCCGACCTGCAGGCGAAGCTGGACGAGCTACAAAGGGAGCTGGAGGTGTGTAGAGGAAAAATACCTTGAGCCGTACAAGAATCGTACAAAAAGAAAAGACGCTGACCAGCTGACTGTAGGAGGGTGATATCACAGAAAAAGGGTGCGCCCGACACTTTCCGTTTCCTCACTACTACTTGGAACCCCGGCCACACATCAACCGGCTATCCGTCTTCTCGAGCCCGACTGTCCGCTGACTTTGACACCCCTCTTCTCTCTCCAGATATCACAAGCGACGGGCACAACTGCTTGCTCAGTATGGCGTTCCTGCCCCCGCAGACTCCCAGCCAGCGGGCGCCCCAACCGGAGGAGGTCTTCGGCTCCATTCCCCCGACGACACATCCCATGCCTCCAACGACCGCCAGCGCGTAGTCTCGGGTGCCGCCTCGCTCAACTTCCCGCCCTCTCGAGACTCGGCCGCCTATTCCGAACATGGAGACTCCATGGCCTTTCCTGATCGCCGGGGATCTTTGGCCTTCTCCGACTACCGCCCTCAGTCCACCTACTCCTTCCAAGAGACTCATCCGGCCGCTTTGCTCGCGCCTGGTGGCCCTATGGCTGATCACCGCCCGCCTATACGACCACACGACTCCCTCTTCCTCTTTCCCGCCCCCAACGATGCCTCTACAAGGTCGGGCACCATGGTGTCAGGAGACTATGCATTCAACCCCGAACAACACGGCGACTATGCCGAGCCGCCACCGCCCCAGCAGAACCCCTATGACGGCAGGACCAATACTTTGTTGAATTCACAGGCCTACTTTTCCGATTTTGCCGGCCAGCAAGCCCACGAGCACCAACTCCAGGGCGATTATGGCGGCCCTCACAGATACTCCTCCAGCGATGCCTTTTCGCCCACCGCTGCTGTTGCGCCCCCTGTGCTCGCCGCGAACGATTTCCCCCCACCAGGAGCCATCCAGTTCCAGAAAGCCCTTGAGCCGCGCGAAGTCCCCTTTGCCATATACGACCCGCACGACCCCCGCAAGGAAATGTCCACCTTTGACAATATTGCTGTCGTCCTCCGCCATCGAGGTCGTAACCTTCCCAACCGGCGAGCGTACTGGGTCTTGGATTCCAAGGGCAAGGAGATTGCCTCCATCACTTGGGATAAGCTTGCCTCGAGGGCTGAGAAGGTGGCCCAAGTGATTCGTGATAAGAGCTCCCTTTACCGCGGCGATCGCGTTGCGCTGATTTACCGTGATACAGAAATCATTGACTTTGCCATTGCCCTCTTGGGCTGCTTCATTGCTGGCGTCGTCGCCGTGCCCATCAACGAGATCCAGGACTATCAAAAGTTGAACCTCATACTGACATCAACACAGGCGCATCTGGCCTTGACTACGGATAATAACCTCAAAGCGTTCCAGCGTGACATTACCACCCAAAAGCTCCATTGGCCAAAGGGCGTCGAGTGGTGGAAGACAAACGAATTTGGCAGTTATAACCAGAAGAAAAAGGACGAACTGCCCCCTTTATCTGTTCCAGATTTGGCCTACATCGAATTTTCCCGGGCCCCAACCGGTGACCTTAGGGGTGTTGTGCTTAGCCACCGTACCATCATGCATCAGATGGCCTGCCTGAGCGCCATCGTCACCACCGTGCCTGGCTCCAAGCCTGGCGACACGTTTAACGCGACGTTGCGCGATACAAATGGCAATCTAGTGAGTCGCAGTTCTGCCAAAAGCGAAACATTGCTTTCATATCTGGATCCACGTCAAGGCGTTGGCATGATCTGGGGCGTCTTGTATGCCGTGTATGGAGGGCACACCACCATTTGGCTCGAAAACAAGGCGGTCGAGGTACCCGGTCTTTACGCCTACCTCATTACCAAATACAGCCCCACGCTGATGATTTCCGACTATCCTGGACTCAAACGAGCGGCCTATGACTACCAAGTCGACCCTATGGCAACGCGAAACTATAAAAAGGGCATGGAGCCCAACTTTTCGTCTGTCAAGCTGTGTCTGATAGATACATTGATTGTCGATGGCGAGTTCAATGAGCTTCTTGCCGACCGTTGGTTCAAGCCGTTGCGAAACCCTCGTGCGCGAGAAGTCGTGGCCCCAATGTTGTGCCTCCCGGAGCACGGAGGCATGATCATCAGTGTTCGGGACTGGGTGGGCGGCGAGGAGAATATGAAGTGCCCGCTCAAACTGGAAATTGAGTCCGATACGGAGTCAGAGGGCGACAGGCCAAAGGACCCCGAAGAGGACAAGCCTACTACCTCCAATGGCTACGGAAGTCTTCTGGGCGGAACGACGGTAAACGCAGCAGCAGAACAACGCGCAAAGAACGAACTGAGTGAGGTGCTCCTCGACAGAGAAGCATTGAAAACCAATGAAGTGGTGGTTGTGGCAATGGGCGCAGATGTTAGCAAGAAGGCTAGCAGCGAGCCAGGAACGGTTCGCGTTGGCGCATTTGGCTACCCTATTCCCGACGCGTCTCTCGCTATTGTCGACCCGGAGACTGGCCTCCTCGCTTCGCCGCATACCGTAGGAGAGATCTGGGTTGATTCGCCTTCGCTGTCTGGTGGGTTCTGGGCGCTGCCCAAGCACACGGAACAGATCTTCCATGCTCGGCCTTTCACATTCGAACCTGGTTCCACCCTTCCAACACCGACCGAGCTGGAGTACCTTCGCACCGGTCTGTTGGGCACCGTTATTGAAGGCAAGGTGTTCGTCCTGGGCCTGTACGAGGACCGTATCCGGCAAAAGGTGGAATGGGTTGAGCACGGCACCGAGGTGGCCGAGTACCGTTACTTCTTTGTGCAGCACATCGTGGTTAGCATCATGAAAAACGTACCCAAGATCTTTGATTGCTCGGCCTTTGACGTTTTTGTCAACGAGGAACATCTACCTGTTGTGGTACTTGAATCGCAAGCTGCCTCGACGGCTCCGGCTACCAGCGGAGGACCGCCTCGGCAGTTGGATACGGCTCTCCTGGACTCGCTGGCTGAAAGGTGCATGGATGTGCTGATGCAAGAACATCACCTTCGTGTGTACTGTATCATGATCACCGCACCGAATGCTCTGCCACGAGTGATGAAGAATGGTCGCAAGGAAATTGGCAACATGCTCTGCAGGAGGGAGTTTGACCAGGGCAACCTTCCTTGTGTCCATGTCAAGTTTGCCGTTGAGCATGCTGTGCTGAACTTGCCCATCGGTGTCGATCCCATTGGCGGCATCTGGTCTCCGGTGGCTTCGGAATCCAGACAAGAAATTCTTGCCCCTGCCGATAAACAGTACTCGGGCATCGACCGGAGAGAGGTGGTTATCGACGATAGGACGTCGACCCCCCTCAACAACTTCTCCAGCATCACGGATCTGATCCAATGGCGAGTGGCAAGGCAGCCTGAAGAATTGGCTTACTGCACCATTGATGGCCGTGGCAAGGAAGGCAAGGGCATCACCTGGAAGAAGTTCGACACAAAGGTAGCAGCAGTTGCCCAGTACCTGAGGAACAAGGTCAAGATCCGGGCTGGTGACCATATCGTCCTCATGTACACCCATTCCGAGGAGTTTGTCTTTGCTGTCCACGCCTGCATCAACCTTGGTGCCATTATTATTCCCGTTGCGCCCATGGACCAAAATCGACTCTCCGAGGATGTCCCTGCCTTCCTCCATCTGGTAGCCGACTATAGCGTCAAGGCTGTCTTGGTAAACCATGATGTAGACCACTTGCTCAAGGCCAAGCCCGTTGCTCAACACATCAAGCAGTCGGCTCAGTTCTTGAAGGTCCTGGTTCCCAACGTCTATAATACCAGCAAACCACCAAAGCAGAACAGTGGTCTACGCGATCTGGGCATTACAGTCGACCCCGCATGGGTCCAACCAGGCTACCCCGTAGTTATCTGGACATACTGGACACCCGATCAGCGACGCCTGGCAGTCCAGCTCAGCCACGATACCGTCCTGGGTATGTGCAAAGTACAGAAGGAGACATGCCAGATGTCCAGCTCTCGGCCTGTCCTAGGCTGCGTGCGTAGTACCACAGGCCTAGGTTTCATCCACACGTGTCTCATGGGCATCTACATCGGCACGCCCACCTACCTGCTCTCGCCCGTCGAGTTTGCCCAGAACCCGGTCTCGCTGTTCCTCATCCTCTCGCGCTACAAGATCAAAGACACGTACGCCACCCCCCAGATGCTCGACCACGCCATGAGCATGATTCCCGGCAAGGGCTTTACGCTGCACGAGCTCAAGAACATGATGATCTCGTGCGAAGCCCGCCCTCGCGTTGACCTCTTTACCAGGGTTCGTCTCCACTTTGATGCTACCGGCCTGGATCGCACTGCTATCAACACGGTCTACTCGCATGTTCTGAACCCCATGATCGCTTCCCGGTCGTACATGTGTGTCGAACCGATCGAGCTGCACTTGGACCCCAAGGCGCTGCGTCAAGGTCTCATTTATCCGACAGACCCGCTACGGGATCCCAAGGCTTTGGTTATCCAGGACAGCGGCATGGTGCCGGTGTCGACGCAGATCGCCATCGTCAACCCGGAGAGCAGGATGCTGTGCAGTGATGGCGAGTATGGTGAGATTTGGGTGGACTCGGAGGCTTGCGTTAAGTCGTTCTATGGCTCCAAGGACCAGTTCGATGTGGAGAGGTTCAACGGGCGGACGGTGGAAGACCCGAGCATTCGCTATGTGAGGACTGGCGATCTTGGGTTCTTGTATAACGTTAGCAAGCCCATTGGGCCTGGCGGTGCGTTGGTTGACATGCAGGTCTTGTTCGTTCTGGGAAGCATTGGCGAGACGTTTGAGATTAACGGGTTGAGTCACTTCCCGATGGACATTGAGGCTTCTGTTGAGAGGTGTCATAGGAATATTGTGCCGGGTGGTTGGTAAGTTTGCCCATGTTTAACTCGAGCTTTGGTGGAGTCTGCTAACAGAGTTCGATAGCGCCGTCTTCCAAGCAGGTGGACTGGTCGTGGTCCTGGTCGAAGTAGCCCGTAAAGCCTACCTTGCCTCTATCGTGCCAGTCATTGTCAACGCCATCCTCAATGAGCATCAAATCATTGCCGACATCGTCGCCTTTGTCAACAAGGGTGACTTTCCGCGTTCACGTCTCGGCGAAAAGCAGCGCGGTAAGATCCTTGCTGGCTGGGTGAGTCGGAAGATGCGCACCATCGCCCAGTTCGCCATCAAGGACATGGACAGCGCCGCCGCCGCTGGTCTCCCAGGCACATCCGCCAGTGAGCAATCAACCGGCGGTCACCAGGCCGGTAGTATGTCGGACATACCAGAGATTGCCAACCGCGCCAGCATGGCAAGCAGTCACCGCTCCGGTGGGCAACAGCAATCCCAGGGTGCCGGGTCCAGTAGCTTGCGGAACGTCGAGCCAGCGCCTCAGATCCTTGAGCAGAGGGAAGCCGAGCAACAAGCGCAAGTGCTCGAGGACATGGCCAGCCTTAGCATCCAAGCTCAACAGAAGTTCCACAACCAACAACAACAACAACAACAACAACAACAACAACAACAACAACAGCAGATCCCAGTGGAGTTGCCCGCCGGTAACGATGGCAGCAGACGAGCATCGCTTGCCTACTCCAACCGCAGCGGTCAGTATGGCGGCTATCAAGGCTATGGCGATCCAGAGCAAACACCCACGCGACAGCGCGTTAGCTCCATGTACTACCAGCAGCAACAACAACAACAAGCGGCGCCGCACGGTTACGAATTGCCGGATTTCGATCGCTTTGGTGAAAGCGAGCCAAGTGAGCTGCCAACTCCGGTTCACGATCAGGGATATCAACAAGCAGGCTACGGTAACCAGCAGGGCGGTTATTTCAATAACCAACAGTATCAAGGCTATCCGCCCCAGGTTCAACAACAACAACAATACCAACAACAACAACAACAATTCCTACCACAACAGCAACAACAACCACAAGAGTACCTACAACAGCAACCGCCCACAACCGGTGCCCCTCAAATCCGTCTCCCCGCAGTCGACGGCCGCGAACAACTAACCAATTGGGACTTTGGTTTCTCTTCAGGGCACGATATCAACGACGGAGGCGTAGAAGGCAGAGCAGGGCAGAGGGGAGGGTTCAGGGTGGTCAATGCTGATCCTATCACTAGCGATGACGATGATGATGGACCGGGCGGGACGGGGAGTGGGGATGAGAGTTGGAAGAGGGATGCGTATGCTAGTATGAATTTGGCGGGGACGTTGGGTGGTGGGGATGGGAAGTAAGGGGTGAGAGAGGGTGTGATGTGCTGTTGGACAGATGGAGACGGTGTAGGTATAAAGAGGACCATTTCTGTTGGGCGTATGGTTGGATTTTGAGCTTGTTTGGTATATGTACAAGATGGCACGGTGTTTGGATATTTGCGTGTTTATGAGGGGGAGAAGGAATTCATTGCTATTATCGGTGTGTGGTTTCTTGCGACCTGGGCAGCTGTCGGGACTGATGATCCTCCACTCCACTGCCACTGTTTGCACCTTTCCCTAGGCCCCGTTAGGGAGGTATGAGTGACCAGCTGGGAAGGAAGAAACCTGGCAGCTGTCACGAACCTACCTAAGGAAGGTGGAGTGATCAGGACTGGAAGGATGGAAGAACCAGCTTGAAGTCAGCCTGAAGGTCGAGTATGCCGGCCCTCAGCAGCTCTTTGGCTGTTGTGTTGTCCGTTCTTCCCCGGAATCTTGCACTTATTCTTCTGACTTTCTCCCTTACAGTACTTTTCATATCGTTAGCATCGCTTCCGCCACCTTCCATATTTTACACTCAAGGTAAAAGGATCGATGAAAGATGGCGTTGGTGCTCGTCTTCTACTTGGTACGAGGAGGCACGTTACAAAAGATACATGGCATTCACGCATCGCAATGAAACGTTCCGTTCCTTGGGCATCGCCTTCTCTGCTCAAGTTAATTAATAAGCACACTTCGCAGAGGCACGCCGAGATACCGTGATACGACACAACACACCTTTTATCCAAACTACACAAGTCCTCATCAATATCGACGTCGCCTCATGATCAATACCTTTGTCGAATCAGGCTGTGCAAGATGCAACCCTGTACTAAACACCGCTGCGAACGTGGGAAAGGGGCACAGCAATCCATTCAGCTGAATGTGCATACGGCACAGTACCTTGCATGCATGCACGTTCGTCGTTGGCGTTACGTTGACTGTTTGCACCCACGTGTTCACAACATTTTGGGACCTTCCCAGAGTGGGAGATGGACCCCAAATAAATCGCAATAAATGTATGCATGTGTTGGAGCTAACTTTGCTCGAGCGTAGGGTGTCGCTCGGTCCTGCATGCTGCGAACATCTATCTCATAACAGCATAGTTAGGTGGTGGCTTGCTCGCTCGGCTGAATGGTTAGGTAGGGTGGTATTGGTGCTCGGTGGTGATGGCGCCTGTGTGCCGTGCGTGCGCCTTTCTTTTTTCCTTTCTTCCCCAGGAAACTGGAAGGAAGGACGGGAGGGAGGGGGAATGATTCCCCTTTCGCGCATCTTGGTTCTTTTCCCGTTCGCTCTCTTGGCTTTGTTGTCAAGTTTCGCCGAAATATTTGTGCTATTTTTTTTCTTTTTTTTTCTTTTTTTTTCTTTGGTTTGAAGTTGGCGTTTGTTTGTCTTTGACATTTGTTTACGCGCACGCGCGCGACACCTTGTCGAAGCGCTCACTGCAACTTCTTTGACGCTTCATACAATTTACATGGACACGACGGGATGACCAACAGCGCCTGAACGAGTGAATGAACGATCGACAACACAAAGCAACGACGATCCGGCCGAGAGAGAAAAAACGCCAACAACGATGAGTTTGCGACCAACGATTTTTTTGGACTCCTGATGGCACGATAATGGATGCTTTAGCCAAGGAGTAATAACTTCAAGGACAACAACACTACGCCACTGAATGGCTCAGAGCAAACTGTTTGGATCTACGACTCAACACTCGCTTCGGATCATCGTTTTCATCTCACGACCACACACGTCCAACTCCATGAGACCATATCACCAACCCTAAAGCAACACCGTCCAAGATGGACTTCATACCACCACCGTCAAATAATCACTCGACCCAAGTGTCTTCGCCGGATTCCTTCTCACCCTCTCCTCCCGAACCGTTCTCCTCGACCTCCCCTCTAGACCCCCATCCCCCACCCTCCTTCTCTCACTTCACACCACTTGGCTCCTCCCCCCTCCCGGAACCCCTCCCAGAACTTCAAATCCCCTTTCTCTCCACGACCCCCTACACCTTCGGTACCAACTTCTGGAATTTCCCCCGCTCCCATGGCTACGGAGACCAGTGGTCTTCGCTGCCAGCGATAAAGCTGGCAGGGCTGGCGCAGGAGTGGCTTTGGTTTGGGGTTTTGTCGGAATTCCTGGGGGGCAGTGTGAGGAGTGCGGATTTTAGGAGGAGGCGGGTTTTGGGACGAGTTGGACTTGATGCAAGGTATGAGGGAGAGGGGTGGGGTGAGTTGGAAGGGAATATGGAGGTTGGTGGCGGTGGCCTTGAGAATCGAGGGGAAGATCCGGCAGATGGGGGTGATGATGGGGAGGAGGGACGGTATATAGAGAGCAGGTTATGTGGTGAGGCGGAGGAGGAAGAGGAACACTATATCTTGAACGGCAAAAAGGTGTTGGACTTGTTGGATGATTGGCTTGGTGCTCGGCTTGGGCTTGGGCTGGGGTTGGGGCACGGCTCGAGTACCACTTTGCTGGTAGGGCCTAATCGACATAAACATATAAGGCAACAGAAGAGAAGAAGCGCGATGGTGGGAGGGAGACGATTTCTCAGCACAAAGGAAGCATTTTCCCGGCGGCAATTTCTCAGTCAGGTATTTGCCTTGGCAGAAGATCTTGAGCAGCTCTCGGAAAGCTACGTTTATCCATTACCGACAGTGCTATTGTCAGTGAAGGTGCTTTGCTGCACACTTGATGGAATTCTTGGACAGCTCTGCCCAGCATTAGGCATGGAGGGTGGCTTAGGGCGGCCGGTACTTTCGACTGTTTCGGGTAACGGGATGGATGGGCCGTCTCCGAGTGCGCAGGTACTACTCGATTTCTTACGACTGGAGCGCGGATGGTGTCCGTACTATTTACGGAAGATGGCCATCGAGAACGACTACGCAGCACTTTACTACAGCAGTCGCTTCGGTCGAGGAATGCCAGTCGGAAGTGAGCATAAGGATTGCTCGGAAGGCAAATGCTTGGTGGCCGGTGATAAAGGGCAGGGTCATATGTCTAAACACGTTCGAGAACGCTGTCAGTGTCGCACCATCTCGCCTAACCAACAGAAGATCAGGGAAATCTGGTTGTCGGGCGGGATCCCAGTCTTGCAAGTCAAGGGCGAGCCAAAACGGGGATTGGGGATTAGGGTGAAAAGGCTGGATTCGAGGATGCGCTTTGTCGTTGTGTCGCACGCCGGAGCCGGGGCAGGGACTACCAACAACATAATGTACGAATGTCGGCTTCGCCAAATCCAGGGGTACCTTGATGGACGTTCCGGGGCGATGAAAACGAGACATGGACGAAGGACCGGGGAGTACACGTCCTTGGGAGGAAATAATGGGCGCCGCAACCAACAAAGGACACAGACGACACAGTACTTTTGGCTTGACACGCTGTGCATACCGACCACGGAGCCAGGGAGTGTCTTTGATGAAGCCAGGGCAGAGGCAGTTAACAAGCTTCAGGCAGTATATACTCTAGCGGATAGAGTGCTGGTCCTGGATCCGGCGATGGAGCGCACCTCATTGGAACATACGCCACTATGCGAAAGGTTAGCGATGTTGGCCGTCAGTCCGTGGATGAACAGCATGTCGGCGTTGCCAGCCACCATCCTGGGACGAAGATGGGAGGTCCAGTGTACAGATCGAACGTTCGATCCCTTCGCACGTCCAGAGAAACTGACCGATGTGGAGGGCCGTGGTGGAGGAAGATGGTCAGGAACCGGGTCCAGGTGGTTATCAAAAGCGATCACAAGCGAGCATGTTATAGCTTCTCCTGAGGAAAATGCCTCCCTACTCATCTCCAACAGCCTAGCCCAACAGTTTCAGCAAACACTCGGCCAACGATTCAGCAATTCGGACTTGGGCACAACAGACACCAGCGAATCTTTTGTAGCCATCTGGAACCATATCGCTGACTCTCTGCCCACGGAGTCCAACAACGCCATAACCACTCTTTCCTCCCTTCTTCCCTTGAACACGCAGCCCCTTTCACGACTATCCACGCCTTCAGAGCGCCTGTCGGCCATCATTTCTACCCTCAACGCCATTCCACTATCTCTGTTTTTCAACCTCCATCTGCCTCGCCAGAGGCCATTAGCGAATCATCGCAGCAGGTGGATGCCCAGCTGTGTCCCTTTGAGTCAGGACGAGAGACTGATACCATTGCTCCCGGAAACGGATATTCGAGTCGGGGGAGAAGGCGAGTTATATCTACCTAATACAAAAGCGAGCAGAAGAGAGGTGGAAGTGCTGGTCTGCATTGACATGCCCACAGACACAGATGTAGCGGGATGGGGCACGGTCAAAGTGAGGAACGCAGAAGATGGGAGGGTTTGGGAGGTCAAGGTGTTGAGGGAAGACTGGGAAAAGGATGAGATGGCAACTGACGAAAGGGGGGTGTTCTGCCTTGTGTTTCTCCGCCGTGAGGAAGAGGAAGAATCAGCGGAAGTATGTGAAGGCGCGCTGTTTCGGGTGCGAAAGGTGAACACCAACAACAACAACAGCAACCGGGGTGGAAGGAAGGGAAGGTATAGTGATGGGTATGGCTACAACAAGGACTCTCTGTATGACGATGGCTCTGTGGAATCAGGCGGTGTTTCTTCGGAAGGGGCTCACGTCTCCATGTCCTTTTCCGACAGGCAGATCAACAAACTAATGCCAGACGCCGAAGACTTGCGGCTCGCCTTTGCAAGCTATCATGTTGAGGGGATGATACAGACGGTCTATGACTGCCCTGTCACGCTCACGCCTTCGCGGGAGAACGACCCCGAATTAGAGGCCGAACTCGTCGAACCATCCGAGCCAGACAACAACAACAACAACAACAACAACAACAACAGCACACCACAGTCTCCGTTTCTCACAGCCATCCCCTTACCTCCATCCTGGCAAATGCTCATTGAGAAGGAACCACCACTGTCTTGGTCAGGATCCGGTCCGCAAGCCCTTGCGACTCGCCCTCCTCTCGCCGACGTAACCCTACCCCCAACACTAACGACACACTTCCTTTTAACAGCCCTAGACGGCCTCCTCGCTTCAACTTGCGTCGGTTTCACTCTGGGAATACTGGGGACTTCCTTCCCCTTCTTACCCATGATCGCCAACGCCGCGCTGATTGGCAAATTGGGATTACACTGCGTCTTTGTCATTTGCATGTTCTGGGTTGACGCTCTCACCGACGACAACGAGGACGACAAGGACGGTAACAATGATCAAAGCCGTAGGAGACGCTGGGCAAATCGGTGGAAGAAAGGCACCGATGCCCAACAAAGAAGGGGTGGGATATGGCAAGCCACCAATGGTCAACTACACGGTCTGAACCTCAGCATTAGAGGAGCCATCTGGGACGTTTTGCATATTGCCATGGTGGTCCTTTATACGGTGGCGCTGGTTCTGCCGATTGATGGACGGAAGAGAACGCCCAGGGACTTGGACAAGGCGTTCATTGGGTGGAGTATCTTGGGCCATTTGTTCAGCATGATGGTCAAGCTGGTGGTGAGGGAGTACGTCTTGGGTCCGTTGTTGTTGGATAGGTATCTTGCGAGCTTCGAGGACGAGTCTGCTGCTGCTGCTGCTGCTGTGAATAATAATCACCAGCCCGAGGGTGCGGGCCGAAAGTCGTTTCAGTGGAATGAAAAGGGGGCGTTGATGGTCGAGGTCAGGCAGTTGGAGGCAGTAGTACCGCATGTCGAGAGTGGGAATGGAAATGGAAATGGACATGTGTATGATGATGTAAGGGATCAACTCCCGTCTCAAAGACATCATCGGCCAGGACAAGGCAATAGGCACGGACTGGAAGAAGATGATGACTTGATGGTGTACGAAGAATGGGACAGGGCGAGGGGTCAGGAACGGCCACGGATGGAACAAGAAGTCAACGACAACGGGCAGGAGAAGAGCATTCGCTCCCGACGTAATCGGCTGTTTGGGGGTATGTTGAGGAGGACTAAGGCTTTGAGGTTGAAGTCGACCAAGAAACGGCGTAACAAGCCGTCGGATGATATTGACAATATCAGTAACGTGGCGGTTATGGGACAAGGGGATGATCATGATGATGATGATGATGAGGGTGATCAAGGGCGTTCGGAGGTTTGTTTACTTGCGGAGTTGGAGGGGTGAGGCCTGGGGGAGCGGGTGGTACCTATACTGAGAAGGAGGGGATGGTAGATGCATGTATCTATAGAGATACTTGAATAGTGAAGAGTGATGGAGCTTGTCAATGTGAAAGTGTCGATATGGTCAAAGATATCCAATATGCTGGGGTGGAAAGTGGACTGGATGTGAGGTGGCAGTGCGTCAGGGGAACCTGGAAGTACACACTGTCTCACCCAACAGCCACCCGGTTCCAGGTACCTGATAGGTCACTTGCCCGTAGTGGTGCTGGTATAAAGTCCCCAACCCCGCTTCCACATCATCAAGCATGGTCTCAGCTCGACTTCAATTCCTCATTTTACCATCGACTTTACACTTTTCCATCTATGTTCGTATATAACTGACCATCGGTAGGGGGCTGACGAAGCAGATTCAAGTAGTAGAGCAAGATGTCGGTACCCAACCTCATAACATGCGAGGTTGACGGCATCCAATACCTCCTTCACCCCCAAATCCTGGTAAGCCTCCCCTCTCCGTATCACGCGATAGTCAAGTCAAGACTGATGCTAACACTTCTCACAGGGAAGTACAGAAGCACCCATCAAAGCCGACCAAGTGATCCCCGTGCTCCTCCTCACTGAAGAAGAACTCAATGGCACACCCGAGCAAATCGGCCAGCTTCTCCAATACTACGTCGACACAGACGATGTCTGCTCGTCCAGCTTCACCGACATCTTGGTTGAGAAGCCATCCAAAAAGAGCAGCAGCCCAAGTCCTTCCTCATCCAAAGCAACCTACCGCTTGCTGCAAACCGTTGCTGCCAGGACGTCCTACGGCACAACCAACCCCGAAGATGACCCCCAAGATGAAGATGACGACCTCCCCTCCGGCCCTTACTTCCTCAGCGGGCCCAACCTCCACCAAGCCTACCGCTTATACCCCGACACCCAAGACGCCTTTGTCCACGGGATGATTCCCAATGATGTCCACAACCCTTCCACGGGCGGCTTCAAAGCAGTCTCGTTTCTTGCTTCTTCAGATAGCATGTCCAAAACCATCCCTGTCCCAAGCCGGCATTACACCCGCTTCCCACCTACTATTTCTAGTACCGCCCAGGCCGCCCAGAAACAAAAGAGACCAACAAGTCCAATCAGGGGGAAAAGAGTAACACTAACAGACGGCCTCGAACTCGTGGGCACACAAACTACCCTCGCTTGCAGAGCCTTCGTGGCCACATACCCGCCCGCTACAGAGACGGATGCGTATGTTCAGAGGCTGCTGAGCGAGGGGGCGGTGCTGGTCGGGAAAACAAAGACGAGTCAGTTGAGGATTGGAAACTCGCTGTGGCCGGAGACACATTTCCCTGCTAACCCGCGAGGGGCGGCGAGGAGCACAAGGGGGAATGTTTTTGATTGTGGCAGTGGGAGGGGGACGGGGACGGCGGTAGGTTCGGCGTCTGCTGTGGCTGGGTATGGATGGTTGGAATATGCTGTTGGTGGGAATGGTGAGTACTGCTTTTTTTTCAATTTTTGGTCTTTCGGAATGGTTATTCGATTGCGGAGAGGTTGTCAAATGGTTTGAAGATTGGTTGGCTAACTGATTTTGGGAAAACAGTGGACAGCGCCGTTCGAGAATCGGGGAACAGATATGGGCTCTATGGGTTACGACGGTCCTTGATGTTGACTGCAGTACCTGATAACGATAAATCAAGCGCGGGACGGGATGACTGCGTGGGTATTTTTGGGAGAAGCTTACATGACTTGTTGATTATGGCTAGGTGCACTTTCCCCGGTGTTGATGGTTCAGGTTCAGCAAAGGGGTCAAGCGGTAACACCGCAGTGAAAAGGATTCTCTATCTGGACTACGTCAAGGACATGGATCAGAAGCTGGAGTATGCAATGGATGTTTTCGTCAATGCACTCGAACGGCATTTGAGCGTGGACAGGACGATCATCAACTTGGATGAAGAGTGGGAGAAGTACAGGGTGAAGAGGGGGTTGGAGTTTTCTCTTAGTGAGGTAAGCCAAGTTTCTGCAAAAGTTTGGTCTTTGATGTTGTCCCTATTTTCAAATCCGACCCCCCCCTTGGGCTAATAATTCGACCCGTTCTTTACCTAAAATAAAAAAAGACTGCACAACTTCTCTACGACCTAAACCACTACCACGAATACGCCGACTTCCGAAAGGACTACCAAGAAAAATTCCATCCTAACCGCGGACTTGCTGATCTGGAGGCACAGCCCTTATGGTAAATACCTACTACCTTGGCCTCCCTTCATTCTCAAACCAGGAGCACCCATCACCAACCCGAGGTGAACATACTGTCAACGTCTTACTCACTGTTAAAATAGGTCTTCAGCCCGCGCCCACGAAAAGCAGCACAAACAACTGCAAGACCAAGTCAAGACGTTCCGGGACTGGTTCGAGCAGCATATCCTGACGTCGAAGTCAGAAGACACCGGAGAAGGCGATACCATCATCGTGATACCGGATGTTAGCTTTCATCCAAAGGGACATATCACTGGGTTCTTTGGACGGATGCTTGGGTTTGAAGAGTGAGTCCCTTACCATAATCACCCATTTTAACATAACCCTGTGAAGGTTACTGACAATTCTCTTGTGGTATCTAGTATGCTGTCTAGCCAGATGGCGACACCACAGCTTTCTGTACCTTGTATGCAACCCTTCTTATCATCACATAGTACATCATGATATACTTTGTCCAGAATTGCTAACGTGTACATCCATGTTCGTTCCCACTACCATAGTCACCCAGAAGCCAGGCGAATGGCTCGGCGAAGAACAGACCTACACGCCTGTCGTCGCGTCTGTGATCGGCCCAAAGTGTAAGTCTGCAACATGGATCCTCTCCTTTATTACCTCCAGTCCCTACTTCAAGCATTTTGCCTTTTTCAACTTCTACGGTCTAGACTAGCAAGCCCCCAGCCCTCTAACAATAGTCAACCGAACGAACAGTGACCAACAAAACCCTTATCACCCTCGTCACCGACGCTCTCAAAGCCTCAGGTCTCCCCACCTCCGTCCAGCCAGGGCCCTTGTGCTTCCCGCTTCCTACCTCTACCTCTGCCTACGACCACGACAGCGACAACGACCACGACCACCACCCCAAGGAACCAGCGGAGAGGAAGCTTCATGATATTTGGATGTCTCCAGAAGCAGAAGATGATAATTATTCAGGAGAGCCGGGATCAACGGGAGGTTCCGACGAAAAAGACTTTGACGACGACGGGGAGACTTTGGCCTTGGCCAAGAGCTCGTTGCATATTGAAGTTGATTTCAGTTGAGTTGAGTTGAGGTAAGGTAAGCTCTTTTAAAGAAAGAAAGAAAGAATGGAGCGGAGCGGACGCGTACTAGAAAAAAAAAAAAAAGTGGGGCGGGAGGTTGGTTGTTTTGCCCAATTCTTTCATTCCACGGGCGAAGAGGAGGAGGAGGAGTTGGAGGGAGGGAAGGAGGCAGGTTTGAACTGACAAGGGGAGAAAGTAGATAAGGCCTAGAAGTAGGTAGTTTTTTTTTGGTGGGTTTGATCTGCTACACTAGACTACACTACACGGTATTTGGTTGACATGGAAGGTACCTTAGCCAACTTGTATTTCGTTTTGTCCCCAAGCACATCTGACAGGCTATAACTTTTTTGTGATATTTCGGCCACGATACCTAATTTCTCACAACATTCTGAAGTAGAAGTGGTATCATCCAAGACGCACGAGGAGTTTCTAGGTATTCGAAGGGGACGTACGTAGGGACCAAGTAGTCTAGTCACTTGAAATGGTATCTTGTGCTTCTTTTTTTTTTTTTAGACTCTTCATTACTTGCATAGTAGCCATCAAATGTGCCGTCAAGTACGTAGTCCTACTACTTACTGTCTTGTGTGTTCGTTGGAATGCATGTGTCTGTGCTGTGGTTGCCACGAGCCAGATGGCATCCAATTGAACCCATGCAAACCATGATGCCGTCATTCCATCCATGTACAAATACAAGTACACAAAATCGTAGCTCATTACATCTTCTCTCCCTTAAATCCCCATATTCTCTTTCAACAAGAAACTTGACAGCCAAAGTTTTGGGTATATCGCCAAGTAAACGTGCAACCAAACATCAACAAAATCGAAACCATTTATCTCTCATCAGCACCATATATCATGAACATTACTCAAACATCATCAGGCCCGGACATACTAACCCCAACCCAGTGTCTCGAGAATGCCCTTTGCCTCAATCCCACTGAAGCCGGAAACGGCCACGGCGCGCGCCTGGCTACCGCTCCGAAGTGACTGAAGACCCTTGGCGATCTTCCACGCCTCCTCTTCACCAACAACAAACAAGAAGCGCTTTCCTTCCTGATCGCGAATGCTCGTACGCAAGAGATGCAGACCCCTGAACTTCCACCCTTCTGCCTCTTGTGAGGCAGCAGCCGACCCAGCAGCCGAAGAGCCCGAGCTGTTAGCGTTCAGGCCTAACCGGCAGCTCGTGCTGCAACACGTTCCGAGCTCGTTAAGGTAGGCAACGGCCTCTTCGCCGTTGAAGGCTCTCGTGGCGGCCTTCTCAGCCGCACGCCGCATTGCGCTGCTAGTCGGCATCATCTTGAACAGCGGGTGCGAAGGCGGAATTGCGCCAGAGGCAACGCCGGTGCCGTTCGAAGAGCTGGCGGCCAGCACGGGGCACCAGACCTCAACTTGCTTAAGGGTCCAGGCCTTGATGTCCCATTCGCGCTGGGCTACGCCACGGACGTCGTCGTCAACGAAGAGGCCGGCGGTGGAGATGCGAAGAATAAGGCCATCGGTGACCGTGCCGACGCCGGAGATCAGCTGTGAAGCTGGCGTTTTCGAGAATTGGTTAACAAAGTTATATACGGCCTTGATAACAATCTTGCCAGGATCCTCAGTATGATATGCGGGCCGCATTGATGAAGGAGGGCTGGTATTGTTCGTGGTGGCGGACGGCGCGTATGAGTCCTCTGAGAAATCCGAGACCGACTTCTTACGGGCCGCGGCATGGTTCTTAGGCTTGTCGTAGGGCCGGTACGAGTATTCGTCAGCAGTTCCTGTCGCACTCGACGCTGGTCTGGGGGATGCAGGCTTCGGTGACGCCGTCCTCGCTGCCGCTGGATTGGGCGATTTTGTGGGCGAGTGTGGTGGCGCGGGCGATGCGCGTGGGGTCGAAGTACGGGCGGTGGAAGCATGGGAAGTCTGCGAGGCGGTAGCTGAAGGAGTGACGATGGAAGGCGGCCTACCGTTGGGCCACAAACTGGTCCTCTCGCCAACCTTTGGCATGGCATAAGGTGTTTCCTTGCGCGCAAGCCTCTCCTTCTCCTTTTCCATCTCCTCGTCTTCCCGCCGAAGCTGCTCAAGGCGCTCCTCCCGGTCCCTCTGCTCTTGTGCTTCGCGGACTTCGCGAGCCTCCTGTTCCCTTCGCCTTATGGCTTCCCGGATTTCACGTTCCCTCGCTTCTTTCTGGTCCCGCTCAAGTCGTTTCCTTTCCTCCTCACGCCGTATGGCCTCGTCCTTCTGTCTCAGCTCCTCCCGCTCACGGGCCTCGCGCATTTCACGCTCCTTGGCTTCGCGTTCCTTTTCCTCACGTTCCCTGGCTTCACGCTCCCTTGCCTCGCGCTCACGGGTTAGTTGCTCGCGCAGGAGACGTTCCCGCTCGCGTTGACGGGCTTCCTGTTCCAGCTTTATTTGGCGCTCGCGTTCCTTGCCTTCTCGTTCTCTTGCCAAGCGCTCCTTTTCTATAGCAGCGAGTTCCTTGGCTTCCCACTCGGCTTTCTGACGCATTTCACGCTCCACCTTTTCTCGCATCTCGCGCTCCAGACACTCTTTCTCCAGAGCCTCTTGTTCCTTGCGCTCCCTCTCTCTTTCCTCCCTCTCACGGGTCTCCTTCTCCCGTTTCTCGCGCTCACGTGCATCACGTTCTCGCAGCTCACGCAGACGGCGAGCGGCATCCTCACGCCTCTTTTGGTCGGCCTCCTTTGCCTTGCGCTCTTCCTCCCGCCTCCGAGTCTCCTCTCTGGCCTTTTCCCAGGCGCCTTTAGCGGAGACTTCAGACTTGGTTGGATTGAGAGGGTCGTTCGCCATGGGTGGTTCGTACGTCTGCTCATGGGCATTGGCTGGCTCCTCGCGAGGCGTCTCTGGCACCGACTCTGGTCCCGGATCATAATCGGGGTCATCTTCGGGTCTCAGCTCGGGTTCCGGCGGTGGCTGTGGCTTCGGCTGTGACTTTGTCTGAGATTTCGAGTGGTATTTGGGTTGCGACTTTGCGTGAGACCGAATCTGGGTCGGAGACTGTGGGCGCTTATGTGAGCGAGTCTGGGTAGGAGACTGCGGTCTCTTGTGCGATCTTGTCTGCATTGGGGATTGTGGCCTGTGCTTGGCCTTGGGCTCCGGCTCCGGCTCAGCTTGTGGCTCAGGCTTAGAGTCTTTCTCTTCCTTCCACGAGGGACGCGACCACTCATCCGCCGGAGTCTCGGGATCGGTGGGAGGTGTAGGAGGACGTGGTGGCGGTCCTTGGGTAGACCTGGGACCCTCGCTAGCAGGTGCCGTGTTGAACGCTCCAGAGGCACCGAATTCGCCCGTTGTCTTGTGCCAGTCGCTGCCCGACCCCAGCTTCGCCTTGCTTGACGATCGGCCAAGTGACCAAGATCCGAACGCTACGGCAACCAACAGTATGGTCATTCCAACGGTGCCGATTCCGCTGTACCACCATGCCAGGAAAGCTGGCGTCAGCGCTTTTCCTAGGAGCAGAGCGCCGAGGGTGGAGACAACGCCAGCACAGAAGCTGTTCCATTGCGGCTGGAGCGATGGTAGGTATAGGAATCCAGCGCCGGCAGAGTGTTCGGGTATGATAAAGACATCATATTTCCCAGTAGGAAGGGCGCTGGAACCGGCCGATGTCTTTGGGTTTTTGCCGTGAGGCGGTGGGGGAGGCGGCGGTGCCTCGTCCATTTCGGGGCCGCGCCGTTAACAGTATATCTTGTTGGTGGTAATGTCCTTGGACGTGATTGTCGCAAGGTACGGCGGCGCCTCAAAGTTCGAATATTAGGTTGCTCTATAGTACTCGTGGGCAGCCATCTAGGCAGGCAAAAGGTCTAGAAATCGGCAGATGTCTGCCATGTGTCAGCCTCAGTCCTCAGTGTAACCCAAAAGCGCAGAGACATGGAGAAGCTGGCGCACCAGGGCGCTCTTGACAGCTTGCGAAGACGTGCGACGCTTGGGAGGTGGAAGGAATAGTGGTGGACTTACATCTCCGGCTTCGATGCGGTCCAAGTTCAACGACGTCAAGACCAGAATTGCACAAGATCGGTGGTTGTCACCCGAGCAAAAAAGGCTGTGGTATAGGACAAGATTTAATGTCGGTGGCCGGCGCATACAACCGTTGTGTCGGAGGAGGAGGAGGAGGAGGATGTGAAGAAGACAGGGATTGTAGTTGTGTGACGCCCAGCTTGGGAAACTGCAACAAGTGGAAGTGAAGGGGAAGGCAGTGGAAGGTGGTGCTCCGATTGTTTACTTTACAGTGGGTTTTCTCGCCAATTGACCGACAGGGACCAGTGGAGTTTCGGGGCGGTGGGGTACAGGGGTGACTGCGCTGAAATGGTAGCTGCACTGGGCTTGCTTCTTCACGACTTGAGCCCCGAACTCCCAAAAAGACAGCAGCCACCCGTCTTCGATACGATGACACCTCAATTAGAGAGGAGGTATACCCGTAGTAATTTGTATCATCCGGATGGATCAATTTGCTGTCTGTTGCACAGCCTTAACAAATCAGCAACCGCCAAATCGACTTCCTTCAAAGTTGCCAGGCTGTGGCCGTCAGCGATTCGCTGCCGCTCGTGGCGTGACCAAAGTTTCGAAACAAGCCCAGGCTTACCAGCGCGGCTTGGCCCCTTCCACGTTCCGACAATTGTTTTCTGCAAACAGATTTCTTCCAACATACTTACCTTTTTGCTATAATCAATGTGTTGTTACTACTGGTTTTTCCCAACAAAGTTGTAAAGGACCACATTCATCGTGTTGGAAGCAAGTTCAAGCTCACAAAGTAGACAAGAAAGGAAGCCCAACCGTTGCTAGGCAACCGGTTCACGGTAAAAAAAAAGATACCTGTCCCCATCCGTGACGTAACAGGGACCTGTGAATTATTACAGGGTACGAGGGTGAACCACCGTTCGGTAACCAGATGGCTGGGAGTGCCCAACATCATCACATCACGTCTATACAGGGCCTTCGGGATGTAGAACAATTTGATCGAAATTCGCTCTGTGCTCTTTGTATAAAAGAAACAGCGCCCAGGCACGTCTCCGAGTGATATATCCACCACGCTGTAAACTATAAAGGAATGACAGACATATAAGCCAAACGGTAAGATAAACATGACATTTAAACAATCCAGACTCCAGAAACAAAAAGACAGTTGAGAAAGGATGTCCGTACTTAGCAAGAGGGTTTGTGACAAAGGGAAACATGTGCTTGATCAATCAACCAAGTGCCTCGGCTCACCTACTCCGTCGTACTAGGTTGTATTCCCAAAAGAAGTAGGCCAAACTCCACCAGCACATCCGACAACCTGCCCAACACCCACTGCAACAACCAAAACCCTTGGACGCCGGCGAGAACGCCCTGGACACAAAGCAAAAGGACGGCGTCAAACATGTTACCTTCTTCACCTCCGCCGCCGCCGGCACTGCCGCCTCCCGAGGGATGCTTACCCTTTCCGTCTCCTTCTCCTATGTCGGCTTGCTGTGGCTGTTGTGATTTTGTCCTCGTCTTTTCTTTCTCGGTGCTGCCGTCGTCGTGTCCGTCGTCGTCTGGTAATGATTCATACAGCCATTGATCTCGTCGTAGTCGTAAGCGCCCGTGGCGGGCCCTGTGAGGAACCTCACTCTGTTGCTCTTGTGCCACCGCGGTAGGAACAACAACCATCTCAGCCACGGAACTTTCCTCGCTTGACATCAAAAAAATCATCCTGTTGAAACTATCCTCATCGGCCTCATCCTCCTCCTCCTCCTCCTCCTCCTCTTCCAACCCTTCATGACTTTCCCCCTCGGGAGGCGGCGCCTCACGTCAACCAAGCCTCTTGACCCGTCCCTTGGCGACCCTCAGTTTCTTATCCACCACATCGACATTAGTGTTAAGGTGATCCAGCATGTTCGTCTGGCGCTCCACCTCATCGTTAATCGCCAACCCCATCTCCTTCTGCCTCCGCACGATCCTCGCCAGCGCTTCGACCTCCATATCCTGATCGCGCATGGTATCCCTCTGCAACTGCAACACCCCATCATTATCTAGTTCCCTCGTCCGTTCCGTCTCCGGCAGCGGCGCGCCCAACACCCTCCCCCCTCTCACCGAACCGCCGGCCCCAGAAGACCCAGCAAAAAGCTTGGCCCTCTCCCCGGCCTCCCCACTACTACTCCCACTCCTTGCTCCTCCAGAAGCCCCGTCACTAATTGAAGCCTGCCTCGCCGCTTCGCGACTTGCGTGCGCCATGCTCGAACTGAGTTTATCCAACCCATCCCTCTCCACCCTCGCAGCCGCCAACAGATCCCTTCGTCGTCTCAGTTCCCCCTCGCCCACCCTTCCGCTACTCTTCAAAACCCCCAACCCCTCCTGCAGCGCGCCAAGCAAACTGCCCGCTCTAATCAGCGCCCTCTTGGCCGCCGCGCCCGCCTCCAGCTTCGTCATGTTCTCCGTCGCCCCATCCCTCCTCCCCAGCGCCACGCGCGCCTCGTGCAACGCGCCCTTCAGCTCGCGGTGTAAATCCAGCCAGGTGCCCGGGTCGCTGGCGGCCGCGAGGTTGGCCTCCTTGAGCCCAATGGCGGGGATCTTGCCCTCAATCCCGCTTCCACTACCCGTCGTGCTGGCAGCCGCATTGGAACCACCCGCGCCACCGGGGAGGTTTAAGAAGGCGCGCCAGACGGGGGTGTCGCGCCAGCGACGATCGGGCGGCTCGGCGATGGCGCGGAGGTAGCGCTCTAGACCGACGCGGCGCTTCTCCGTGAGCTCGGGGGAGTTGACGGTGGATTTGAACCAGTTCTTTGCCGGCAGGGGTTCGGGAGGCGGGGAGCCGACGAGGGAGGTCAGGGCTTGGTGGAGGGCCAGGAAGTCCGAGTAGCGCTTTTGGACGACGAAGGAGCGCAGGGGAAGGCGGAGGGTGATGTTGTAGAGGGTGAATGGTTTGGATGAAGTGGAACCCCCGGATTCGGAAGAAGAAGACGGGGTGGATATCGAGGTTGTGGGGATCGAGATCTCGGCTGGGGGGGCCATGGTTGCCGTTTCCTGCCTTTTGGCTGTGCGCCCCGGGATCTTCGGTTGCTTGCTTGTTTTGTCTTGTGTTGTGATGGTTGTGATTATTTGTGGTGGTGGTGTTGTTTGATGTTCAGATCATAGAAACCACGACCCTGCGATGATCAAAGGCAGCAGCTTTCACGGTCACTCGGGGAGTTTGGTCGTGCGACTGTGACACGATGCGATCGGCCGGGGAGGAAGAGAGAAGCGGCGTGAAGACCGGTAGTCGACCCTCTTAAAGCAGGGATTCTCGTGGACGGTTACGGATCGGATGGATTTGTCGTCATCTGTGTCGACAGAAGCAAGGTCAACAGGGCTGGCAGGCAGCACTGACGGTCGGTAGGTGATGAAGCGCCAATGCGAATTGTGGATGGCTGGGATGACGGGATCGTTGCAATGCTGACGAAGCGCTTCAAAGTGAAACTTAACTTGAACAATGGGACGGGTATCTCTTGCAAGACCAAAGAAGCAGACGCGAATGCCCAATGCAAAAAGTAGGAGAGAGAAAGACAAAAAAGAGGTAGTATGTGAGGCCGGGAATCGGTTTGGTGTTTGGTGTTCAGTGTTCAGTTCGTTGTTTGGAGAATTGGATTGGGGTAAAATGCAGTGGTTGTTGTCAATGCAGTGCAGCTTGCAGCTCAAAAGTGCAGCTGACCGAATTGGTGGTTGGCCGTGCTTTGAAGTTGGGGAAGCCTCCAGTGCGTGGACGGCAGTGGCGGATGCGATGCTACTTTCGAGGCTACCTTATCCACAACGTCAACTGCCTAACAGGGTTCGCTGGCGTTTAGTGGCTGGATGAGTTAAGCGCCAACAGGCGAACCCAGCCCATTTCCGGGCACCTCTCCGGCCCCCAGTGTACGACGTGGCGTGGCTGCCGGTGTTCGGTCGACCTCGACGCCTTCGTGATCCTCTTTGCAGCTAGAGCATCCCGTGCCTTTCTTTCCCCGGTTCGGGAACGCTGTGTAACTTGACAGCCTCAGAACACCTCAAGGGAGCGATTGATTCGTCTTCAAACACTGTAACACACATGCAAGAAGCAATCATGCTGCCTCAGTCTAGATCATCATCTCTACCACTCAAACTGCCAGGCTCACGATGCAGGAAAAATGATACCCAGATAGCTTTTATCTACTGTCAAGTATTCGTAGTATGTGAGTTGCAGTGCGCGTGGACCATGCTGAAAACGCCCGACCCAGCTGGTGTCCATGGGGCAAAGGACCCTATTGTAAATATTGCAAATCCGTGCAAAGAAGAGGGTATAGAGCAGACGATCAACCCCATACTATACATACCACATGCTGTCCGTCCCAAATGTATAAAATAGGGGTCCCTTTGTTATGCTTAAAAGAAAGCCCACTAGTATCAGACCCGCCCCCTTTTCCCTGATACACCACGCAATGTGCCCACCAACAACAATAGCAACAGAATAGCAACCCTTGTAGTCCGCAATGCGTGATCCCGAGCCAAATAACAACACCCATTAATACTTGTGCCTTGTTGCAAACCACCTCCAACCTGCTTGCGCGGCGCTGCCCTCGGCCCATCTCAGTGAGCAGGCCGCGTCGCACTTGTCGCCATAGTCGTTAAACCAATTGTGTGATCCGTTTAAAAGGTCTCCTGATCTTCGGCAGCCTCGGCATCGGCGTCGGGAATCTCGAAGCCCTCCTCGGTCGAGTAGAGGATGGCCTGGATGGCCTTGATGAGACCGTCCTCCTGCTTCTCGAGCTCGGGGTCCTCCTCGACAGCGCCCTGAACAAGAACCTCGATGTCGCGCAACTTGTGGAAGTAGAAGTCGCGCTCGCGCTCAAGACCGCCGACAGCCTCCTTAAGAGTTGCAACCTCCTGCTTGAGAGCCTCGGTGGCGGCGGAGCTGGCAGCGGGGGCTCTGGCAGCAGCAACACGGGCACCGCCGGTGGGAGTGGCGCCACCGGGACGTCTCGCGGCAGCCGAGCCAGCGGAAGCGCGAGAGGTGCCCGTCATGCTGGCAGGCATAGCGCCACCCTTGCGACGGGCGGCAGCATCGTAATCACCGCCGGGGAAGTATTGGTCCCAGAACCTCTTGGTCCACTGCAGGAAGTCGAGGTTGTCCTGCATCTTGCATTTTACGAGCGCCTCGATGGGGATGGACTTGTCGATCTGGTGCTTGGTAAAGGTGTCTGGAGGTAGCCGTCGTCAGTATCTCTCTGTGCAGCTTGGGCGGGGAACCGACTACGCACTCTGGAGGATCTTGAAGTTTTGAATGTAGGCATATTCCGAGGTCACGTTGAACTTGACGCGGGACATGGGAACATCGCCGAAGATGCTGTCGTAGATCTGGCAGAGGGCGGCGCTGTTGTTGAAGGTTGGGGACGGTCAGCAAAAGGGGCTCCTTTTTTCACGGTCGGGCGCGGGGCGGATGGCGGATGGAGGGGCATGGCAAACTTACCCAGTACCGCACTGCTCAACCTTGGTAAGGTTGAGTTGGAGAAGGCTGTTGATCCATTGAAGGAGCTCTTGACTGTAGACATTGCATGTGGTCAGCTGAAGCTCGCGAGGGCTGTTGTTGGGCCCCGAGTCGGCACCATGGGTGGCCGGGGCGACAAGCAGGTCGCGTGGTGTAGTACACACCGTGATTCACCCATTTTGACCGGCAAGTATGGGCCTCGAGTCGTGGTTGTAGAGAGGAAAGATGTTAAGTTTGGCTGGAAAGCAGACGGTCGTGGGAAAAGAAGAGCAGCTGAATGGGCGGCAGGCAGAGATTCGAAAAAGGCGACAAGGGAGTGAGTGAGGTGGTTGCGGAAAAGTGTTGTTGTTGATGGAGGAGTTCACTGTCAGTCCAGTGGCTGCAGACTGTCTGTCGATGTCTTGTGCTGCTGCTTTGCCTCTGACACGGGCAGTGCCAAGAGAAAGCAAGTGCCAGCCAAATTGATGGAAATTCAAGGTCGGGCGCGGGCCAATCACAAGCCAAATCCTCGGGGCAGCAATCAGGCTGGTGGGGTCGTTTGAAAGTGGTGGACCTCTGATGAGCTGTTTCTGGTCTGTGCTTGCGCTCGCACGTGACCGTGTAAGCCGTAGCTCTTATCTTATCGATGCTCACTTGTAGGTTCATTCAATGCGGGAGCTTCCCCTCCAAATGCAACCATCCGACTTCAATACAATTTTTTGAGCTTCTTGAATTCTAACTCGTATATCTACTTCACCTTTATCTGACCTCCGGTCTCCATGACAATGAGACTCTTCACAAAGATGCGCCCCTTTGTTTTTTCTGCTTCCAACCCTAATGACACCCAGTGTGGAAGATGACCTTTTCAAGGCGCACCCTGTCACTGATCATCTCGTTAACCGTTCGAATCTGTTGGGGTCGAAAATACCGAGATGGGCCATGCCAAAGAGTCAAAGGACTTGGGCACTTATCTGCCGCCAACAGCTGACCATGTATTGTTTGTCTGGACTCAATTTGGTGATGCTCTGTACTTTGAGGTTGCTGACTTTCGGTCTCCGACACACCTAGCTACTGACAATCTGCGGTGTTTCTTATGCCCGGGGTCCCTTCATTCCAGGTCCGACGGGGTTTGCCGCGCTTGGCAGTGGGTTTCTCCTTTCGGTGGATTCTTCAGAAGATCCAAGAAGATCGCGGGGGATCCTGTGTTTTGGGGAAGACCCATTGATGCCCGCTTGACAAGCGAGCTTCTGAAATCGAATGGAACTGTTCATGGTGACTTTTCATCCAAGTTCACTGCATGCCTTTCCATGTGCTCAGACAGGTATAGTCAGGGTCCGGGTGTGCTGCCGCATATCCATGTACAAATACTCAACGGTATCCCCTTTTAACGCAGGACCGTCAACTAACAACTTCTCTCCACGTTTTGACATACAGCTTCCAAGTAGCCAAAACTCGGCAGCCGAACTGTATCCCGGTTAAGGTACCCCTCCTCCAAGACGACTCCATTCCACCCCGTGCTCTGACGTGATCAACGATTCGAGCGCCCCAAGTCTAGGCCATCCCAGTGCCGTCATTCCGTCTGTCTCGGATTCGTATCTCGGGTGATAGTGCGAGCTTGCTGACATCGAGTTGAAGAACAATAATAGAGCATCTCGCCTTTTCCCCAGGACCATACATCAACGGAAACTCTCAAGTCCATCTTAACATTTTCATCATGGTGGTTGACTACCCTACCAACAAGATCTGGACTACCCTCGTCACCAAGAGGGCGTACTTGGCCGGGGCTCTGGTCCTCAACCACACCTTGAAAAAGGTGGGGTCCAGGTACCAGCTCAAGATCATGGTCACCCGCGAAGCCGATGCCGATAACGAGCTCATGGCTGCTTTTGCTGCTGCCGGCATTCCCACCATTCTCATCCGAGACATCGAGCCTACACGAAAAGGCAAAGTCAACAAGGCATTTTGGCAGAAGCTGGCCCCATGGGCCATGACCGAATATGAGGTACGTACCTTCAACGTTACATTACACTACCCAGAGAAAGGTCACTAACACCCACATCTCCAGAGAGTCGTCCTCCTCGACAGCGACCAAGTCATTCTCCAAAACATTGACGACTTGATGACCCTAGATCTGCCAGAGGACCACATTGCATGCGTACATGCTTGCACTTGTAACCCTCGCAAGCTTGCCCACTATCCCCAAGATTGGTATGCGATCCTGAACTTCCATGTTCACCTATCCAATATCACAACCTCAACTAACATGGCCAAATAGGATCCCCAAAAACTGCCCCTTCACCTCCGCCAACCCACAAACCGGCTCTCCAGCACCCATCCACCCTACCTCCCCGCGCACACACCACCTCCTCAACAGCGGCACCGTCGTCCTGACCCCCTCAATACCCCAATTCGACGCCCTCATCGACGCCATCGAAACCCACCCGGACGTCCCCCACATGGTCTTCCCCGACCAGGACATGCTGGCCATCGTCTACCGCGACAAATGGAAGCCTTTGCCTTATGTCTACAACGCCCTCAAACCGATGCGGGACTGCCACGCGAATCTGTGGAAGGATGAAGACGTAAAGGTGTTGCATTATATCCTTGACAAACCGTGGGAGAGCAAAGACTTTGATAGGGAGGACAAGGTTCAGAGTACCCATATGCTGTGGTGGGAGGCCTGGGCCGAGGTGGAATGGGAGTGGACAGGACCGGAGGCGGGGGAGGAGAAGAGGAGCTTGTTTGAGAGGGTTGTGAGGCCGGTTGTTGCGCAGGAGTGATGACGGATATGGATGGATTTGCAAGGCAGCAAACATTAGGTGAAAGGATTGAAGTTAACCAACCGAACAGGAGTTGGAGGCGGCTTCGTTAGTTGGTGTTACATTATGAAGGCGTTTGTTACTAGGTATGGTTTGTATTATACTATGTCAAATAAAAGACACCCAGTGGTTTTGATGAATTCTTCTTTCATCACACAGGATTTGTACCATGTTGCGCCTTCCTTGCATACGTCTACCCATCTATCTCTGGAGCTGCCAAGCCTGTGAGGCGGCCGCTTTGGTTACCATGATTACTTCCCAGTTGAACAAGAAAGGAGGGGTAGAGTAGAGGTAAGACCAACAAGAGTTCCCTCTTGATTGAGACCGATGCTTTGGATGCTCTTTCCTAACTCGAGCTTCATGTTTCTTACAATACACCGTCAGCGCAGCCGGCTTCAAAGAAACATGGCTCTACCGTCCAAACAAGAGTTTGACGCTCTCCTGATCAGCTTAAACAATGTTGCCAAAGATTACGATGATTCAAACGACCTCGAGAGTCGCCTCCGGCGTATGGCGATATCTGCCCAGGCCAAGAAGCTGGTACGGGCACTGACTACGCCTGAGCAGATGCCCATTCAACATGGTATAAACGTAAGTCTGGATGATTCACTCACACTCAAAGCTCCATTACTGACAAAAACTCAACCGATAGATGGCTGAAATAATAGCCATCCACACCCTCATGAAGCTCAAAATCCTAGAAGCGATCCCCCAGACCGGCTCCATCTCACTCGAGGACTTATCAAAAGCCACAGGCGCACAAGATTCACTCCTCGGTAGGCTCAGTCCTGCTCCTCATGTCAACCTGCCCATACCTCTGACCCAACTACCTTTAACTGCTAACCCATTTCACACTGGAAGAACGAATGGCCCGCCCCCTCGTAGCAACCGGTTTTCTCGACCAAGTAGAAGTCCAACCCTCGCACCCCAACACCGACGGCAGCGAATTAGAGTACAAACACACCAAATTCTCCCTCGCCTACACCATCCCTTCCAGCCAAGGTCAACAACAGCAGGAGACTAAACCAGGCCACCTCTTCACAGTTCTCTACAACCAATACCTAAAACTCATGCTTAACTTTGCTGATTCCTACCTCCCCTTTGTGGCCGCCTTAGCCCGCAGCCAAAACCAAAGCCAGAACCAGCCCTCCTCCTCTCATACCTCCTCTCACGCCTCCTCCCATTCTTTCTCTCATACCTTTTCGCAGTCCTTCTCTCACGCCTCCTCCTCCTCCGCAAATCCCTCCTCCTTAGACCCCACCTCTACTGTCTCCTTCTCTTTCTCCTCATCCTTCTTCCCACCAAGCTCATCCACCTCTTTATCCCACGGCGCCCGTGAACCTCAAGACCCCCTCCACAACCCCTTCACCTTCTCCTACGGCCAATACGGCAGAGCAACGGCTTGGGAAATCATGGGCCAGGATCCGGAACGATTGGAGACTTTCCAAAGGGGAATAATGGCGGGGTTAGACGTCATGGTTCCGTGTGTAGGACATTTTAATTTTGGGGTTTTAGCCTCCTCGGCGAGCGGGGGTGGTGAGAGCGAGACCGGGAGTGAGGAGGCTTGGGCGAGAGTTGATGAAGATGGGGGAGAAGAAGAGGAGGAGGAGGGGAAAGAAGTGGTACAGTTGGTGGATGTGGGCGGTGGTCATGGAGCGGCCCTAAAACAGATTTTGGAGACGTATCCCCAGTTGAATCCTGAGAAGGTGGTGTTGCAGGATAGAGAGGATGTGGTTGAGCTGGCGAGGGCTGGACAGAGGAATGAGAATAATGGGACGGGAACGGGGTTGCCGAGAGGTGTGAGGGTCATGGTGAGTGATTTTATGGGACCACAACCTATTAGAGGTATGTTCAATGCACACCCATCAATGTCGGCGAAAGTATCGTTTTGGGTTTTGAAAGTCGCCAACTGACATTGTTCCGGGTTTTAGGCGCCAAAGCCTACTTCATGCGCATGATCCTCCATGATCATTGCGATGAGATGGCTACTCAGATCCTCACTCGGTTGGCTGAAGCCATGTCGCACGATTCACGAGTTCTGGTTTGCGAGCTGGTGCTGCCGCAGCGGGTGGGAGAGGCTGACTTGGGCGCCGCAGTATTGGATCAATGTGTCATGTCGATTGGAGGGAAGGAACGCACTGAAGAAGGGTTTCGCAACATCTTTGAGGCTGCTGGTCTGGAGTTGGTCAAAGTGTGGAGAGTCCCGGGGGTGACGGGTGCTTGTGTTGAAGGGAGGCTGAAGGGTGGCCATAGTACATGCCCCGAGGGAACTTTGAGCAGGTAGGTAAACCGGGATAGCCAACCCGTTGAGCTCCACATCAGTTTAGGGGGTTTGTTTACTTGGTGATCTTCGCGGACCCTAACCCTTGTCGATCATGGTGTTTTTGCTTCCTAAAGGTATTCATCCAAATCTGTCTTGTTAGTCCGATCTTTTTGATGCTGATGTTCTACGACCGTGATATACAAGTGATCTTTGCGCCCAAGTGTTTCAGAGACTTCGATACAAGTTCAAGAGTCTTGAAAAAAAAAAAAAAAGAAAAAAAAACAAGCAAACAAGCGTCCTCGACATTTTCTCCAGACCTTCTGATTCGCTCCAAGCCGAGTATCCACCTCTAAAGTTGTCCACAACATGCAATGCACGTTTCACGGTCCCATTCGTTCGGGTCTCGATATCCAAGGTTTTCTCGAAACACCGGAGGAGCGCCCATTTTCAGCCGACATGAGCTGGCTCACCTTTTTTAGTTTCTAGCCAATTCGTTTTCTCTCCAATTCACATCAACTACTCCATCCCAACCCGCAACGTCTCACCCATCGACCCCCAAGAAAAACAACCGACACCACCAAAAAAAGTCCACCTATTTCCGGCCTCTACCTAGATTTTAACCTCAAACAAACAACCAAAAAAAAAAGCCACCAGACCCGCCCGGTGTCTGAAAAAGGTCCAGCCCAAAATGTGCATCCGCGTCCTAACAATCTTCAAATGCGCCTGCCCCCACCGCAACACCCTCGTCTGTCCACACCACATTCACGTCCGCGAGCCTTCAACAACGTCAACAAGTAGTAGTTCCACAGCCTCGTCCGACCGTGACCTCTCCTTATCAAAACCGGCATCATCTTCATCATCATCACCATGTGCATCTCGGCCAAATACTTCTTCTTCCTCTTCTTGTTCAGAATCCCCAGAAAGCAACACCACCACCACCACCACCAATGACACAGACTCGGACTTCCAAAAGGGCTTCCAACCCCGCCTGCCCTCCGCTCTCCAGGGCCACAAATCCTGGACCCCTCTCCCCGGCAAGGAAAACCAGCGGTGGGAACATTGTCCGGGGTATTTGGCCAAGAGCCGGGCGCTGGCTTTGGCCACCGCGGGTGCAAATGCGAAAGCGGGTGGTGGTGGTGGTGGTGGTGGTGGTGGGGAGGCAATGATTGGGAAGGAGACGCAATGCGCGGAATATAAAGCTACGGAACCCAAGTTTAGGAGGAGGTGGGAGGTTAAAAGCGGCTTGTGTGGGGAGTGTAGGGGGGTGCATGGGATGGATGGTCCTGGACCTGGGGTTGGACCTGGGGTTGGAGTTGTCAAGGTGGAGGGAGAGAAAGAGAAAGAGAAAGAGAAGGTGAGGGTAAATGGTGTGATGGGGAAGGGGAGCGAGCCACAAAGGGGCAGGGCGAGGAGTAGAGCTGCTACGGACACTACGCTTGGTGCAGTGCCGGTGCCGGTGGATGCTGGGGGGGATGTGGTGAAGCGGGTGAGCGGGAAGGTGGTGGGGAGGAGGGTGGTGAGGAAGAGGATAGCTACTTTGTGAGCGTCGAGCAGTACTGGGCTTCCATACTTGGGTGTCTCTTTTCATCGATGATCAAGTGGTTCGTTCTGTTGTTGGAGGCTGGAGAAGGCGACAACGGAAAGAAAGGGCTCGATTCTGGTCTTGTCTAACGGAAGACGAGAAAATGAAAACAGGGCAGCCTAATCAAGGCCCAGGGCACGGACTTGCAACAAATTGAATTGGCGCTTTTCAAAGACGACAAACAAGTTGGTGATGGCCCGATGAGGAAAAGGAAGAAACTGGGAGGTGGGATTCGGGAGAATCAAAAAAAGAAAAGAAAAAAAAGGAAAAAAAAAAAGGAAAAAAAAAAGCGTGGACTTACAGCTACCGGGTTCGAACGTACAACGTCCACGAGAGCCGGGGGTAACATAGGGAAGGACGAGGGCAGGGCGGCTCTTACCGCACGCTGCGTCATCAACCAGCTTGCCACGGAACTAACTACTCGGAAAAGTAATCCATATACCTTCCTTGTCAGGCCTACAAAACAGTTTCTACCAATACTCTACCAATCACTCCTCTCCTTCAACCGACAAACAACCCCCTTACACCGATAAAACCACCTCGAACAAGTCCACCACTTTTCGTCCTGATCCACCAGCTCGATATCAAACGTCGCAATCAGCGTCGGCACAACCTTGTACAGCTCCATCTGGCTCAGATTCCTCCCCAGACAGATCCTCGACCCGCCACCAAACGCAATCGACGCCGTCTCAAACAGCCTCATCCGCTCTTTGTACTGCTCATCCGTTTCCCCTCCTCACAACCGTGCCTTTGCAGCCACCTATCCGGGTTGAAACCGTCCGCGTCCTCACCAAAGATGCCCTTGTTGCGACCGACAATGTAAGGGTTCATACCGACGCAGCAGCCGCCGGGGACGACGGAGCCATCGGGCAAGGCCAGACCGGAGCCACCGGCGGGAACGATGCGCTCCATGATCATGGAGATGGCGGGGTGGTAGCGGATGGTTTCGCGGATGACGGCTTAGAGGTAGGGCATGGCGCGGGCGATGGAGTGAAGGGCGGGTTTGCCCGGTTCGATAATGCCGGGGGCGTTGCGGATGGCGGATTGTAGCTTGGACCAGACGCGCGGGTCTTTGAGGGAGTAGTAGAAGAGGGCGCGCATGGTGCTGGCGGTTGTGTCGGCGCCGGCGATTACTTGTACGAACGAGAGATTGTTAGCATCAAGTTTTTCCGATGCTTGGGATTATGGAGAGACAAACAGTTCAAGAGCAGGTATCCAATAATCTGCTTCGCGTCCACAATATCCGGATGAGTAGACATGGAGTCGATGAAATACTGCAAAAAATCCGGCCTATCCTCCCGGAAGATGTTGTCCTCGCCCTGCTGCAAACGAGCAGTCAACTTGTCAATAGCGACTTTGGTGACGTTGGAAATATTAGGAGGCCCCAGGTGGACGACGGGGTCCTTGTCCAGCCAGTAGTCCATCCAGGGCATCTGGCCGCAGATACCGAGATAGTCAATCGACGTATCTGCAATGGCGAGCGTGCCGTCAAAGTCACAGCCTTTCTCTATGAAACCAAACTTGGTGCTGAAGGTGACGATGCCGAGGAAGTCCCAGGCGTAGTAACCGAGCCACTCGCCGAACTCGCACTCTTGCTTGGTATCGACGTAACGTGTCTGGAGGTGGCCGAGGAAGTCGTCCATGACTTGGTCCATGAGCGGTTCCATGGCTAGGACGCTGGGGACAGAGTAGTGGCGGACCACAGGGCGTTTCATGCGCGCGTGCTCGGCCTTGTTGACCTCGCTGAACATGTGGTAGGTGATCTTGCCTCGATCATGGTACTGCTATTTTGGTAAAAGTTGGTCTGTTATTTCGGGTCAGCCCGGTTGTTCAATGCCGTTGTTGTTTCCGGATATACCATCCTTCTTCCACTTGCCATCAGTACCGTAGATGTTACGAGTGAGCTCAGGATAATCGAGGTCCAGCAGGTTAGGTCCGATCCGGACAACCGGGCCATACTTCTCATGCAGCTTCTTCATGCGCGAAGCATATTCACCCGCTGTACAAGCGCATATACATACGCTTTCGGACCCAACCCACGCACTCGTCGGGATATCTCAAACACCCAGACCGTTCAAGGGAGCAGCCAGGGTATGCACTGCATACAATCGGCGGAGGGCCCCTTCATTTGGGCCAGAGCAACTTGAATCGAGTGAACAGCACAAAAGCGACAAGCGTCATGAACAAGAACGAGGAGGACTTTCTTCACATGTAAGTCTGGATAGGGGTCAAGGACCCTTCTAAGACGACAGTGGTAGCTCAGCAGCGAAGGCTCGACGAGGATTCGGATATGGATACGCTTGACGATTGTGACCGTAGCCAACTGGAGAGCAGTACTTACAGCACACGGCGGGTATTGGGAGATGAAGAGCAGGGTATGGTGAACAGCAACCCGCGGAGTCTCAACACCATTACTGTAACGCAAAGCTTTAGCGTTGATAGAAGTTGAGTGGTCCTATGAATGCCTGTTAGCGTTCCAATGGTGAACAGCTCCGTTACATTGGGAAAACAAAGACACTAGTGTTGCAAAAGGCAGCGGAAACGAAAGCCAAGGTAACCCGAGTGATGGTATCAGGTATTGATTTCATGACAAGGAGATCTTGCCATGCTTAGCGCTCTGGTGCAAAGGGCTGTAACTGCCTAGCAGGCGCGTAGGGGTATCATAGTCCGTAAAAATGCTCGTCAAGTGCACAGTGCAGGGGAAAAGGCCAGAAAAAGAAAGAGTCGGTTTGAATGAAAACCATGTAAACGCCGCTTGCCATGCACAAGCCAATATAGTCCTCCCCACCCACGAGCCTCGAAAGCTGTCGTTTAGCTTGCTTGCGGACGTCTGCCGTCGTTATTGCTGTTTCCAGCAGCGTCGCACGTAGACCAGAAAACGGAGGGTTGCTCGGGACTTCCGCGGTTCCTGACACTACCCCTCTTCCTTCTCTTCGCATCGGACTCTTTGGCATAGTCTTCCGGTAGTCCACCCCTTCTTCGTTTCCCTAGGGGTTGCGTAGCTCTGACATCGAGCCTTCTTGGGACCATTGCCTCCTCTTGAAGCATCAGGATGCCATTGATGATGACGAGTCCATGCGTGCCGGCTCCCTTCAACTGGTGGCGGACACGGAAAGTTCTTCCGCTGCTGACCAGGTCACGTCTTTAGATTTGGCAATCCTTGCGTGTTCTTGTATCAGCGAATGCGTCTTGTCGCTCTAGAGACGGCGGTCTGCGGCTTGTCCTTGATGGATGATACCGGACGGGCCAAGTACTTTGTCGGTCCTGGCTTCCATCTTCATACCCGTCTGTCGCAGTTATTCGTCCATATCCTCCTCGTCGGCCAGAAGAGCCTCTAGAATGTCTTGAGCGGAGAGAGGTGTTTGTCTCGAGTTCTTGATAGGTTTGCTTATGATGATGGCGAGAATGAGTTGGCTCTGCTGTGGTTGGAGAGTGAGATATTGCATTCAGGACATGGTTGAATGAGAACAGCAGTTACTTACTATGTGATTTCGAGTGAGTGTTTGGGAGTAAGTCCAGACACTTGGCTGCCAGAATTGATATTTGGCCCAGACTCTCCTGGTCCTTGATTTGACGGGCGTGCGAGAACTGCCCAGAAGGTTCAAGAACGGACGTGGAGAAAAGCCCAAGACCCATGATCCGGAAACACAAGCAAGCTGGATCCAATACAATTGATGCGCTTGTTCGGTATAGAAGGTTCAAGAGGATACAAGAATAGGAAAGGCGAAGTTCTCAATCATGCCGGGAAAAAGAATTACGTAGTTGGAGAAATGAAAGAAGAGAGAATGCGAAATCCGACGCAACGTGGTAGCAGGTAACATGGACGAGAAGGAGAGGATCGACTGTTTATAATCGTCGCAACGAGAAAGGTAGAGGCAGTCGTCCATGTCAGTTGATCGAGATGCCCCTGAGGGCTTGTGTTGTCGATGCGGCGTAGCTTGGCCCATTTTCTAGGTAGCCCACTCTGAAGAGGCGTATTAGTATCAAGAGTTCAAGATGGTGACAGTTGATGTTTTGGTAAGAGATGCCGAGGTTCCGCTGCTCAGGTGGGGGTGACTCAGTTTGAAGTCAGTACTAATGTGGGGCTCATTCCGTGTTAGTGGTCATTGAGGGGAGTGTTGCCTGCTGTGCCTGGAGCAGTCCAGGCAGAACATCCCATCAAGCCTAGCGCATCGAAATTGCCCATCTAAGCTTGAATGGCATTGTAGACACCTCACCGACATGTGATACAGCTAACGCGAAACATGTTCTAGGTTCCTCTGACGGAAGGAAGAGGGCAGCAATCCAGGCTGGTGCACTATGCTACATTGGCTTTGCTTGTTACTTCTTGTTGTTATGCAAAGTATGCTAGCTAGCTAGATTCGTCTTGAGAGTCTTGACGAGCAGTCTTGCGAGTCTGGAGATGGTGTCGGTTGCTTGCTTGCAACGAAATGAGTGCTGTTTGATGTGACAGTCGGTTCGGGTTGAGAAAGAAACATAAGAGGAAGGGAAACGATATTAATAAATATACATCATGTGGCTCTTTGATATTACTTCTTCGTACTCTTTTTTCTTGTCCCCCCAATTCTTTTGTATATTCCGTTGACTATGGTGCTCTATTTATACCGTTTTAAATTTCCTTACCAAGAGAAGAAATGAGGCTTTTGAGGATGTCTTTTATTACATCCAGATATTTCGTTCCGGTGATGACCGTCTTCATTCTTTTATGTCTCCCTGCTAGACAGCCCATCCTGATAAGCGAACACCTTACCCGAGTAATCACAGCTGCTTGACATTGTAGGTATGCGAGTCAGCGGATAATATCGAGAGCGAATGTACATACATTCGGTCAGGTCTTGCATGTGTAGTGGTATATTATATGGACAAGGCGGTGAAGGAGCTGAAGGAGCTGAATGGCTTGGCATCTTGTCATTCATGTGCAACCTCTCACTCAAGACTCGGGGTCCTATACCCGAATGAACGAACGAACGAACGGAAAGCGCCGCAGGGCGGTAAAGGTGGTAGGGTGGCGAGGGCGGTGAGACGGTCCAATCCAGTCGTTGACAACTTTTATTAAACGGTCAGAGGGATGACAGAACTATCGGAGTTCTACGGCCGCCGAGTGTCGTTGTCCTCGGGTTCGGGAGTGGCTGGCCTCGGGTGTCGTTGTCGACGGCGAACCGCCCTAACCGCCGGGCCCACCCGCCAGGGCCATAGCTTCGCTTAGCGGGACTCTACGGACTACGGGTTGAGATCTGATACATCTTGGCCCGGGGCCCGGCGGCTCTAGCGGTACATGTTCGTATTCGACTATGTATTAAACTATTTGGGCTTCCGTACAATCTAACCCTGGTTTGTTTGTTAGTCTGGTACAAAAAACGCCTATTTCTACTCTCGAACTACTAAAAGTAGAAAAGAATTCAAGCTTCGAGCGGACGGGTGCTGTAGAGGGGACTGCTCTCTTATATCTTTCTATCTTGGAGGCCTTAAATGAAGACGGAAAGAGGTATTAGAGGCTTCTGTGGCGTTTTTAACCCTTGCCATTGTCCCATGATGCTTCAAACGGAGGCTAGTTTCTCTTTTTGAAGGCCAATGAGAGCTCCAAATCTCCCCTGCTCAACCCTTGCCCGAAGAACCAAACTAACAAACAAACCAGTATTGTATTGTATATCGACGAAATGGTCAATGGAGAGAGGTTGAATACTTGACGCTGACGGGTTCCCGCCGCAAACCAATCTCAATCCCGAGAAAAAGAGGACGAGATTCCCTCCTACAGTACATAAGTAGACTTAGTGTACAGTGGTTAATAAGGGGTTAGATACTATGTCGATACCTACTTACCACCCCCACCACCCGATAGTCTTCTAGACCCCTGAGAACAAATTGAACCCCTCGAAACCCGCAGGACAACACATGTGTACTGCTGGGCTGGATGTATCAGGGTTGGCGGCTGTTGGGCGAACATGGGATCATTTCTTGGTCATATGGTCGATGTGGAAATCTCCTCTTTCCCGCGGATCTGGATGAAATCTGGATGCCGCCATAGGTAGGCAGAAAGGGCAAAGTAGTGTAGTGTAGGAGTGTAGGTTGTCGCCAACTGGACGGTGGATGGAGAGATGGAGAGGATGGGGAATGGATTATCAATGGATATCTTTTTCTCCATGATGGGGTTTTTCGGTTTTGGCAATGCTTGGAGGAGGCTGGATGGTTCGAATTGGTTACCGCTGGTTTGAGACCATCACCTTGGGATCTTGTGTTTTCACACACGTGTAGACGTCTCCAGCAGCGGTGTTCTCCAGCTTTTTCACCTAGTCCCGTGCCAGTCTGGCGAGAGGCGATCTCTAAAAGTGGCTCGTCTTGGCCATCTGTACACTAAATGTGGGGAGAGAAAAAGAGGTCATAACGTATCAGATTTTGCACGCGGAATGCAATGACCGGGGGTCTTGGACGTCTAGACTCTTTCCATTCAGAGACAAATCGCACGGGTTGTTCCTGGAGGAAAAGCAAAAGGGTATGCCGCACCCTCCGTCCGCCTCTTCCAGGCTTTGACCTAACATGTTGACCCCCGCCAGTCTTGCCAATTCTTGTTGTTGCTGCTCTTGTTGCCGTCTTCGGGTCCGGGATTCGGTCACTGCACCCGGGCGTTGCAAGGACGAATTATTGTTAAGCAGTAGTCTAACATATTACATGCATACTTACCTAGAAGCAGACATCATGACTCCCGCGTAACTTACATTATTGTATAGGTGCAGTTGCAGTAAGGCATCGTAGTTGTAGGTAGGTACCTAGGCAAAGACCTCCCAGATGAGGACGTGGGTACTCCACCCCTGTCATTCTCAAACATGGCGGGCTTTGCACGGTGCAGTGTCATGGAGGTGACGGCCCTGAAAAGCGCATGGGGAGGAACCACTTTCCAGCAAGCACTCAATGTACACTACCTCTAGGCGCCCCACTTGGGAGCCAGCGCCCGACCCGCCCCGGCCAGGGCACTGGACCTGCGCTGTTCCGCCATCCATCTTGCGCTGCACCGGGCATCCACCATCCACGCTGCTTCCCCTTACGCAAGCGCACTACCTCAACCTGAAGTAATCCCAAGGCGCGGCCCCTTGGACACACCACACAATTGTCCTCCTTTTGACTCTTTCCATCATCAAGTTGCTTCTCCTTTGTTATCCTGCCCAACCCTCCCTCAACGACGACCCGGTTCCAAGAGATAGAAAGTGCCAACACCCGACTCTACACTACAATCATCTCATCCGACCGTCTCCTGTCGTCGTCGTCGTCGTCCGGGTTCACAGACACCTTGGCGGCCCAGCCCACTCTCCACTAACAAACAAGCCGCCTTTCTTTCGTCCGACCTCCGCGACTGCAACCCGCGCGACTCCTATCACGATCGATATCTACGGTAATCTCGATTTCTGTTTGCCTTGGTCTCACAGACACCCGTTAGGCACACCGACGCACTGCCTGTTCCGTGTGTCGAGGAGTCCAAAAAGGGGTTGCCGCAAACCGATTCGTTATTCACACCAACCACATTGCCGGCTAGTGTATCCATATCTCTCGTTACCCTCGGTAAACCACCGACCTCAACATTGCAACTGCCGCCGAACTTGGAATATCAACAGTACACTTGTCAGGCAGTCGAATTAATTTCCAAAAAGTCCTGACTACGACCCGGTACCGCTTCTGAGCCCCAATATATCTGTTGGCTGGGCATCACGACTTGCGCCCTCGATTAAATACGGGGATCCACCAGCCATTCCGACATACAGCGTGGGACATACGCACTCGTCATCATGTCGCCGTACGGAAAGCATCAGAGTATCTCTGAAAGGAGAGGCAGTATCCTCGGGGAAGAGTTGTCGCTCAACACACACAGCGCCAAACTTGCGCAACAACATCGCCCACAACCACCACTAACACCATTAGGCATGAACCCATCTGCCGACTTCAATCAACAACTCTCAGCCGGCTCACCGCCACCACCTCCCACCCCAGCGGCATCTCCCGGCCCATCACAAACCCAGCCGGACTGGAGTAACGTGGAAGAGGATGAAAGCATAGTCTTGTCCCTAATGCGGGAGACTTTCCTCAAGGCTACCACCACGGAGAAAAAGCGAATACTCGAGGACATTGTGAATATGTGCAACAGCCAACAGCTGAGCTTTATTCTTCAACTTGTCAGCCCGCGTTTGAAAAAGGACCCAATGATGAGCCTGCCCGATGAGTTGTGTTTAAGGGTAAGTTCTGCCTCTGTCGTCTCGAGTGTACAGCCAGGTTGTTAACCCCAAGTCAGATTCTGTCATTTATCGACGACCCCAAGGACCTTGCAAGAGCTTCTCAGGTGTCTCGCAGGTGGCGGGACCTAGTGAGCGACGACATGACATGGAAGAACTTGTGTTTGAAGCACGACTATCAGCGTAGGCTATCTGAGGTACAAACTTCGACGCAGTACTCCAATTTCCTCCGGCCAGACCCTACGAGCAGCTTTTACCAGCCCTACAGTGCCCCCGCGACCTCTGTTACTTTCGACGACGCATTCAGCCTGCGGAGGCCCAGGTCATACAAGTCGCACTTCAAACAACGATATCTCGTGGACGCCGCCTGGAGGACAGGGGGCCGCAACATAACGAAAAACATTACCCAGGAAGGTGGTGTAGTCACCAGTCTCCATCTTACCAAGAAGTACATCATTGTAGCTCTCGACAACACCAAGATCCACGTGTTCGACACGGAAGGAAACGAACTACGAACACTCAGGGGCCACATGATGGGCGTTTGGGCCATGGTTCCTTGGGACGACGTCTTGGTCAGTGGTGGCTGTGACAGAGATGTTCGTGTGTGGGATTTGACGACAGGGTAAGTTGGATCAGTTTTCTTTCCAGAGAGTATCAGGACACCCTGCTGACACATGTACCCAGTGTCTGCATGCATACTCTCCGTGGACATACGTCCACTGTCAGATGCCTCAAGATGTCGGACGCGAATACTGCCATCTCCGGATCCAGGGATACGACCCTTCGAGTCTGGGACATCAGGAACGGCGTGTGCCGAAACGTGCTCGTCGGCCACCAAGCTAGTGTGAGGTGTTTGGAGATCCATGGCGACATTGTTGTTTCGGGAAGTTACGACACCACCGCCAAGGTCTGGAGTATTTCGGAGGGCCGCTGCCTACATACACTTTCGGGTCACTACAGCCAGATTTACGCGATCGCCTTTGATGGCTACCGTGTGGCAACCGGAAGCTTGGACACCAGCGTGAGGATCTGGAACGCCGCTACTGGGTAAGTCATACTGCTCGCCTTTTTGCCCCCCTACTCACATGCTCTTGTGCTGACACCGAGTCTAGTGAATGCCAAGCGGTTCTACAAGGTCACACGTCTTTGGTCGGACAACTGCAAATGCGTGGTGGCACCCTCGTCACCGGTGGTAGTGATGGCTCGGTCAGAGTCTGGTCATTGGAAAAAATGTGCCCTATCCATCGCCTTGCGGCTCACGATAATAGCGTCACAAGCTTGCAGTTTGACGACACGCGGATTGTCAGTGGTGGCAGTGATGGACGGGTTAAGGTCTGGGATCTCAAGACTGGCCAGCTTGTCCGTGAGCTTATCTCTCAGGGAGAGGCTGTCTGGCGTGTTGCCTTTGAGGCTGAGAAATGCGTGGCAATGGCGCTGAGGAACAGTAGGACGGTTATGGAGGTGAGAAATCGCGATATCCCGGTGCGATCCGTTGTTTAGCTGCTAACGAAGATGATAATAGGTTTGGTCGTTCTCCCCGCCCGAAGATGTTTTTCTCGATCGACACGAGCGACAACCATTTACCCTCACGCCGCGACCGACTATCGAAGCACCCGTTCCCGAAAGACCGTCAAGTGCGATGGATGATAGCCTGATAGGAAACGGAATGCAGGATGTGGACATGCCCGATGCCGGCCCTGCCACGGCTCCTCTTCGACCAAACGCATCGTTCTTTCAAGCATCCAGGGGGGCTTGAAACTAAAGAGGAGGGCACACACAAACCTTTCGGGCACAAGATCGCATCGGCAATCATCGTTGACGGAATATTAACGGGCCTATCTCGATAGGTCATCCGTGACGAGTTGCCAAACTTCCTTCTGACGGGGATGAAGCCAACTCGAGAATTGGATGTTAGGACAGTTCTCGACCACCAGATATTTCTCTACTCACACAACCACACAACCCATCGCCTTCCTTTAATATACCCAACGATACAATTCCGCGCATTGGTTGGCGAAAGTCGGATGAATCAAAGACCAGCGGAAAGCGCAGCTAGGGATTTTGAGTAGCGCGCGGCGTCAGCCGACGATATCGAATATCAATGGATGCGGGTTCTTCGCGGGGAGCATTGCTATGGCGTTGACACACACTTGAGGGTTTCAAGCACACACACGCACACGCACACACACACACACACACGCATTCGCACAGGCAGAACAACGGACTCAGCATTCATCTTTTTTTACTTTTCTTTTTATCTCGTCGTCTCTCTTGTTCTTTATATCTTTGTCTCAAGAAACGCAACGCAGCTGGAGGACAGACGGACAGACAAGCGGGCACGGGAGCAGACAGACGAGATGCGAGAGCCCTTCGACAAGCGGATGGGCACTTACTTGGCATTAGTTGGATGTGGGAACGGGACAATATACTTTGTTCAGGAACTTGTGCATTCTCACCTCGCTACACTACCGCAACCGGACTTTAAAGACACTGAAAGAGACGGACGACGTCACTCAACGATGCCTTACATCTTACATCTTCCTGTTTTTTGATTGCTCAAAGTACGCATATTATTCTGTTTTTAACATGGCTCATATGCGTCCTTCCCGTACTTATTCTAGTACGTCATGCTATGTTTTATTGCAAGATAGGATACTATACCCACTTGTCTATATACCTTAGCTACTTGTTCATGAGACGGGCAGATCAGACAAGGAGGCGGATGGATGCAAGGCATTCACAGGCAGAGAGACTTATTCAGACCTGAACAAAGGTCAATTGATTGTTAGGTGTTGCTGTCAAGAGACTGTATAGATAGTAATTGGATTAGTGCGAGTTACGACAGAAGAGAATTCTGCAGCTAGAGGTTAATGAAGAATTGCACGACGGATTTGTTTACTCTCATGATTACCATCTGCCATCGGCACAGGCTGTTGTTGTGATGTTTCCTCGATACCTACTGTGAAATTGCCCAGGTGAGCTTGGGTTTGTTGGCGTCATGATGGTCATTGTTTTGTTATAGCTATTTGTTTACTGACGGGGACTGACGATGTGTAGTAGTGACAACAAGGAGGCCATACGCAGTGGGAGTCACGGAGGAGTCCACCACGGAATGAATGTCCACGGGGGCGATGCGCGGAGTCGATGTATCAAGCGTGTATATCGAAGTCCTCACAGTTTAGTTTCTCTCTCATCCAATCGCACATCGATGCGTTCCAGAAAACATCCATGTATGTGGAATGGAATACTGATTTGGTCGTTAGTGTGGTTCTTCGGCCATGCATGGGTTGAATAGGGAAGATATGGAGCTCTCATTGCCCCTCTTACGACAGAAAGAAACTGGCTCCTGGGCCTCTGTTTGAGGCGGCATGGGACGATGAGTGACGAGGGTTTTAAGATGTCACAGGAGCCTCTCATGCCTCTCCATCTCCTTCGAAATTTCTATAACTCAAAAAGACCGGAAGATATCAGTCCACGGCACCCATCCGCTAGAAGCCCGAGTGCCTTTTCCATTGTCAGTAGTAAAAATGTGTGTGTTTTTGTATCGAGCTAACGCACAAACCGGGCTGGAAGGCTGGATTTATTGTATGCCCAGCTTCAAGTGCATGTCCTCTCGTTGTTAATTCTAATCATCGGTAGGTTTGCGATGTTGTTGCGTTGATGATGGATGACAAGACGTCGCCGAACCGGACCCGGCCTCTACTCCAAACTGCCCTGCCCTGGTGAGTCTGGATTCTTGGCGTCATTTGAAGTTCGTGACGGACACTCATGTTATGACGAGGGGGAGGCTATTCGCAGTTGAAGTCCACTGTGAAAGTCCACAATGCGGTGGTGTATCGAAGCGAGTTCTAACAACCGTCGCAGACATCCGGAAAATATATATCTTAGTACATGTGTAGTTGATTACAGTTACCTGCATGTTGTAGTGGTAAGAAAACTGGTAAGCAATCGTTCCCGATTGAGTTTAAGAGTTCGTGAGGCAAAGCAGCGGCGCTGCGGCGGTTGCTGGGTGGGGCATTCCGGAATGTCAAACTCCATTTTTGATGGGGTTCGTGATGGAGTCGATGGGATGACGGCAAAGGCTCGAAGGGCGATTTCAGATATCTGAGAAATCTCCAACAGACTTTCGTTTCCCCACCCGATCCCTGCCCTGCCAAACTCAGTTAGCGCCTTAGGTATACATTCCGAATAATCGATGCCGTGCTAAGCTTCTGCTCAACACTCGTTCGCCTCGAACCCCTGTCTGTGGACCTTTTTTGACGTTTCTTGCCCCTTCCCCTCCATCTTCCTCCAAAGCTCCTCGACCGCGACGAGGGAGATCCATCTAATTTTTTGACAGCGTCAAACCGAGCTCCGGAGAACGGCCGGCACGGCATATCCTCTTTCGAGCCAGGTACCTTTCGTACCTCTAGGGAGATTCTATCGCGTCAGTACCTGCCATGTCAAGCTTCTCTGATAGCAACCTGAAGCGGAGACGGCAGACGGGAGCTCCTGCAGTAAAAGTACAGCTGGGGGGCCTGCTAGAAAAACCCCCCGCGGCCACAGCTTAACACACCACGTACCCGACGATACCCTATCGGTGCTGGTGCCCTGTGAGCCGTTCCCATCTCCAATTGTTCCCTGACGTGCTGCCTGTGTGGTGCACACCTGCCCGGGCTCACCGGGCTGCCCGCACCCAGTCCCTGCCCTGCCGCTGCCGCTGCCGCGCTGGCTCGCCCGCCTACCTCTACTAGTACCCCCAAGGATTTTCAGTTTGCCAGTTTGCTTTTGCTCAGTCGTCCCGCCGTCTCGTCCCTCACTCTGCACTCATCCATCCATCTCCGCTTCTCCTTCTCTCCCGTCCGTCATTCACCCCCAACTTCTCTTTGCAACGGAATTCCCAGAAAAGAGGGAGACACATAATCCAAAATGTTTTCTCGCGCAGCCCGGTTATCGACGAGGGTAGCGGCGCCCATCCGCGCCCGTGTTGCTGCTCCTGCTCCCCGTGTCGTTATTCCCTCGATCGCCGCTAGGAGGTCCGTCACCACCGATGCTGCTTCGGCCCGGCTCGAGAAGCCCCTCCCAGAGGTACGTTTGTTTACTTTTTCATATATCGTTCCAAGTGGGTTTCGATGGTTGGTGTGGTTGATGTTGTTGTTGTTGTTGTTGGCAAGACGGGAGAGAGGAGGGAAGGAGAGACTCCCTAGTCATGTCATGTCCCCTCGCCGAGTCCCCAAGTCCCCGTCCCCCAAGCAAGACTGAGTCGCGAGTCAAGCAAGTCATGTCCCATGCGAGTCTGTCTACCTTACCGCTTGCTGCCGGACCCGCCGGACCCGCCTTCTTTCTCTTGACGTCAAGTCAATAGAAACACCAGATTAACACCTTGGTGGTTTGGAAACATCATCACGCCGTCGCCGTCGTCGTTGTCGTTGGGGGTGTTGGGTTGCGCAGATTTTGTGCGCGCAACTCCAAAACTGCTACTACTTCTCCTCGCTACTACTCCGAAAATGGGAACATCGATAAGCTTACCATGCAATCTTGCTTCAATCTAGTCGGAAGACGAGCCCTTCCACGTCACCCTCAGCGATGAGTCCTTCGAGACCTACCAGCTCGACCCCCCTCCCTATACCCTCGCCATCACCAAGAAGGAGCTGAAGCAGATGTACAACGACATGGTCATCGTCAGGTATGCAATCCTACTCTGTCACAAAACACCACGGGAGCTCCGAGCTTTCCCCCATCTCTGCCGATCTCGGCCTCGCATGGCAACATGGTATAGCATAGCTGACACAATGCTCTCGCATACAGACAAATGGAGATGGCCGCCGACAGACTGTACAAGGAGAAGAAGATTCGTGGTTTCTGCCATCTGTCCACTGGTCAGGAGGCCGTCGCCGTCGGTATCGAGCATGCGATCGAGAAGACTGACGACGTCATCACCTCCTACCGCTGCCACGGCTTCGCCTACATGCGCGGCGGCACTGTCCGCTCCATCATCGGCGAGCTTCTCGGTCGCCGTGAGGGTATCGCCTACGGCAAGGGTGGTTCTATGCACATGTTCACCAAGGGCTTCTACGGCGGCAACGGTATCGTCGGTGCTCAGGTCGCTGTCGGTGCCGGTCTTGCTTTCGCCCAGAAGTACACTGGCGGCAAGAAGGCTTCCATCATCCTCTACGGTAGGCTCTATCCTCGGTGATAGGAACAGCGTTGGGAATTCGAAAGACTAATCCAGTGTTATAGGTGACGGTGCCTCCAACCAGGGTCAGGTCTTTGAGTCTTTCAACATGGCCAAGCTCTGGAAGCTCCCTGCCCTTTTCGGCTGCGAGAGTAAGTTTCCCACGTTCCTTGGTCTCGGAGATTGTTACTGACGCGTGTAATCGTGCAGACAACAAGTATGGTATGGGTACCTCGGCTGCCCGCTCGTCGGCCTTGACCGACTACTACAAGCGTGGCCAGTACATCCCCGGTCTCAAGGTCAACGGCATGGACGTCCTCGCCGTCAAGGCCGCCGTCGCGTACGGTAAGGAGTGGACCAACAACGACAACGGCCCTCTCGTCATCGAGTATGTCACCTACCGTTATGGTGGCCACTCCATGTCCGACCCCGGCACCACCTACCGTACCCGTGAGGAGATTCAGCGCATGCGCTCCACCAACGACCCCATTGCCGGTCTCAAGCAGCACATTCTCGAGTGGGGTGTCGCTACCGAGGAGGAGCTCAAGGCTCTTGACAAGGAGGCTCGCGCCTTCGTCAACGAGGAGGTCGCCATCGCCGAGGCCATGGCTCCTCCCGAGAATAGCCAGCAGATTCTCTTTGAGGATATCTACGTCAAGGGTACCGAGCCCGACTTTATCCGTGGCCGTACCCCCGATGAGCTTTTCTACTTCAAGAACTAAAAAAAGAGTCGAAATTGATGGGTAGAGAGCCAGGCAGGCAGTAATGACAAACTAGATGGGTTTTTCTTAGGTTGACAACCAAAACTTGTCCTTTTCTCTTGATGCATAAACGAAAACAAAATACGGTGCAGGCGTCTATGTCGCTCATCATGGTTGCGGTTCTTTCCTTTTTCTTTGAATAATAAACATCTCCACGTAGCGCAAAACGGTCACAAACACAACCACATACATCTAGACAGGTTGAAGGAGAAGGGGAAGGGAAAGGCGGGCTATGAAATTGAATTTATTTAAAAGAGTGGTCTTGTTTCTTCAGCTGAGCGATATGAGTGAGGTCCGATATCGTATCGCAACCGATGCCCCTGCCCAGCCTCAAAAGCCAGTCCTGTCGTACCAAGTCAGATCCTCCGTATCAGCCCAACATTTTTGAGCTGTTGGAGATTTGGAGATCGGATTTGATGGGCACGGAGCTTGGCGCTACGTTGCGACGGTACCCCAAATTTGTTCCGCACCGCATGGGGGTCCCTGACTGTCATCTGTGCGTTAGCGTTATCTATTGTTTTATAGTTTACTAAAGCCTTAGGAGCGAGGTCTCATGTGACCGTGCCACTTTACGCGACTGGTGCGTGCTCTTTTTGCTGGGCTCGCTACACTAGTAGGGTAAAATAAAAGAGCAAGGGGTCGCGTCGTAGCAAGGAAGGCGCGTCGCGTCAATGTCCACTTAAGAGGTTAGCGCGGCGGCAGGGACGATACGACACGGACAACAACGACGGCAGGAACGACGGGGATACAACAGGCAGAACAGGCAGCAGACCCCATTATCGATAAGTGGTGTGTAACATTGAACGGAAAGAGCTACCAATTGGACGACCTGACAGCACGGGAGAAGAAAAGGAGAGGGAAGAACGGACAAAAGTTTTAACCATCCTGGCGCCCAGACAACTTTTCCCGTTGCTTTCTACAAGCAAGGGAGTTTGGAGTGCTTCTGCGATTGCGACGAGAACAACTTGGACGAAAACCACCAGCAGCGCTTCAACAACCGGGACATTTCCATTTGCGACTGGGATAAAAACGAAGACGGATGCATATCAATTCCATCCCCAACAACTCGTTGGATCGCTTAGTCGAATAACTCTCAACTCGGACTCGAACTCGACAGCCTTCGTCGGAGCGAATGTGGCAGTTAGACTTGCACGACTTGGAGAACTAGTAGGACGAAGAAACTACGCCAGTTACGCTTTGATCAACTCCAACAACTCGAACAATACCAAGAATATTGGCGCCGTCACGATGCCTCCCAAGCAGCAGCAGACGTTGGGGTACGTTAAGGACAAACCGAGGGGAGGGAGGCAGACTACCTTGGGGTTAGTGATGTGACGGATCGATTGGACAATACGTTTTTGGGAACGATTTTGGATCAAATCTTGGAAACCATTTCTGGAAACCCAACTTTTGGGACAGTTCCGGAAGCAGTTCCGGAAGCAGTTTTGGAAACACGTTCGATCTTGGTTACGCATTGCTACCACCCTTTTGGAGTCTTCCCTTCCCTTTCCCTCCTTTCTCCCGGAACCCCAAATTTGAGGGATTAGACGGAATAGATTGCTAACGGATACAACAATTGCAGGAAGTTCTTCGGCAAGAAAGACGCCCCCTCGTCGGACGGGAAGCAGCAGACGAAATTGTCTTTTGGCACGAAAGCGACTCCTTCGAAAAAAGAGCAGATCAAAAAGGACGAGAGCAGTGAAGATGCGGGACACGAAGAGGTAGAGAAGAAGGTGGAGGAGATGAAGCTAAAGGACAAGAGTCCTGCCAAGACGGGGAGGGGAAGAGGCAGGCCTGCTAAGGGGAAGGAGGTTGCCAAGGATGTGGAAAAGGAAGAGAGTAAAGAGGAGGATGAGGATGTGATGGAGGTCGTGGAGGTGAAGGAGGAGACAGGTGAGTTACATCGTTGGGAAAGTGACGTTGGCGGGATGGTGGCTAACCACTGTATACGAAACAGACAACAAGAAGAAGAGGTCACGATCACCAGCGACCAAAAGCCCCAAGTCGAAAAAGGCCAAGACCGAGGAGGACACAGAGGATGCTGTTGCGCCTGCCAGCAAGCGGCTGAGGAGGGGTCGCAAGGTGGTTGAAGACGACGAGGACGAGATCATGGAGGATGTCCCTGCTTCTTCTGCGCCGGTAAAGGAGGAGAAGAAGAAGGCAGCTTCGCCCAAGCCTGCACGAAAAAAGAAGAGTCCCTCTCCGGCACCGGTAGAAAAGGCTGATGACGAGGAAGCCTCTTCAGCATCCGCATCCGAAATCGAAGCCGAAGAGGAAGAGGCAGATGAGGACGAAAAGACCGAGGCAGTCGCCAAAAAGGCTCGCAAGGTCATCCAGACCACACTCACCACCAAGGTTAAGGACCCCTTCCCGGACTGGAAGGCCGGCGAGCCTGTGCCCTATGCCGCCCTCTGCACTACCTTTTCGCTCATTGAGCAGACGCGGAAGAGGCTGCTCATCATGGAGTACTGCTCTCTTTTCCTGCGCCAAGTCCTCCGTCTTACGCCCGACGATCTGCTGCCTACCGTTCTGCTTATGATCAACAAGCTTGCCCCCGATTATGCGGGTATCGAGCTGGGCATTGGCGAGTCGCTTATCATGAAGGCTATCGGCGAGACTACGGGCCGCAGTGTTGCTGTTATCAAGAACGACCAGAAGGAGATTGGTGATCTGGGTTTGGTGGCTGTCAAGTCGAGGTCGAAGCAGCCGACCATGTTCAAGCCCAAGCCGTTGACTATTCGCGGTGTGCATAAGGGGTTGATGGATATTGCTACCACTATGACGGGCACGGGCGCCCAGCAGAAGAAGGTGGATGGCATCAAGAAGCTCTTATCGGCTGCCGATGCGAATTCCACCGGCAAGGTCGACATCACCAAGGAGAAGGGCGGGCCGAGCGAGGCCAAATTCATCGTCCGCTTCCTGGAGGGTAAGCTGCGGTTGGGACTGGCAGAGAAGTCTGTCATTGTCTCTCTAGCGCAAGCCATGATCGCACACGAGTTCGCACAAAAGGGGAAAGTCCCCAGCGAATCCGACTTCAGCAAAGCCGAGTCGATCCTCAAGACCGTCTACAGCGAACTGCCCAGCTACAACGTCATCATCCCCGCCATGCTCACCCACGGCATCATGAACCTCCGCGACCACTGCAAGCTTCGCCCTGGCGTGCCGCTCAAGCCCATGCTGGCTAACCCGACAAAGGCCATCACTGAGGTGCTCGATCGCTTCGAGGGCCAGACGTTCACGTGCGAGTACAAGTACGACGGCGAGAGAGCGCAGATTCATTATGTGGCCAAGGACGCGCCCAAGAGCGACGGTGACCTCAGCCAGGTCGCTAGCAAGGAGACTGGTAAGGGCGTCGCGGCTATCTTTTCGAGAAATTCGGAAGACTTGAGCCAGAAGTACCCGGATGTGCTGGCTAAGCTGCCGACGTGGGTCAAAGAAGGCACCAAGAGCTTCGTGCTGGACTGCGAGTCCGTGGCGTGGGACATGGTCGAGAAGAAGGTGTTGCCGTTCCAGCAGCTGATGACACGCAAAAAAAAGGATGTCAAGCTGGAGGATGTCAAAGTGAAGGTGTGCGTGTTTGCGTTTGATTTGTTGTATCTGAACGGCCAGGCGGTCGTGGAAAAGTCACTGAGGGAACGGAGGGAGTTGTTGCGGAGCGCGTTCAAGCCTGTGGAGGGCGAGTTCTCGTTTGCGACCAGCATGGATGGCCAGGAGCTGGATGAGATTCAGATGTTCCTGGATGAGTCCGTCAAGGCGGGTTGTGAGGGGTTGATGGTGAAGATGTTGGATGGTGCGGAGAGTGGGTATGAGCCGTCTAAGAGGAGTCGGAATTGGTTGAAGGTTTGTTTCTTCCGCTCTCATCTCTGGAGTCTGTCTGGGATGGATGGTAAACTAACACAAAAACAACAGATCAAAAAAGACTACCTTGCCGGCATAGGGGACTCGCTCGACCTCGTCGTTCTCGGCGCTTACCACGGCAAAGGCAAGCGCACCTCCGTCTTCGGCGCCTTTTTGCTGGCGTGCTACAACCCCAACAGCGACACGTACGAAACCGTCTGCAACATCGGCACCGGATTCTCCGACGAAGTCCTCCAAGAGCTTCACGCCTCCCTATCCCCCATCATCATCGACCGGCCCAAGCCCTTTTACGCGCACTCCTCAGGCGGCCAGCACCAGCCGGACGTCTGGTTCGAACCGAAGTACGTGTGGGAAGTCAAGACGGCCGATCTCACACTTAGTCCGAGGTATAAGGCCGGTATGAAGGAGGGCGTGGATCCCGCCGGTGAGAAGGGTATCAGCTTGAGGTTTCCCAGGTTTATCAAGGTCAGAGAGGATAAGAAGGCGGATGAGGCGACGACGAGCAGGATGGTTGCCGAGATGTATAGGAAGCAGGAGAGCGTGGGGAAGAGTAAGGGGCCGGCTGTTGATGATGATTTTGAGTATTAGTTGGAGAATAGGCTGGGGGTCGAGGGATGGATTTGGAAGTAGCTGTGGTGTGCAATGGTAGGAAAACGGATCTGAAAAATGGGTGTCATATCAGGGATGGAATGTCCCGTGTTCATGTTGTGTTTATGTTGTGTTCTCCTTCTGGCCGTATCTTCCATTGCCGACAACGTCTAACTGTCTGTTATCCTTTTGGGACTCTTGAGGATCAAGTGTATCCTGTGTTCTTCCGCATGACGGCTGGAGGGTGAGTGGTGGAAAGTAGTTAAGTAAGGTATGAGAATCACTGTCCCGGGTATCTTGGGCAGCCTTATCGAAATGCGGACACATACATATGCCTTTCTCTCGGAAATGTCTATTGGCTTCAACGAATGCCCGTGGCAGAGGCTGTGTCCACGTGGACACAACTGCCACTTCGAAAAGAAAATGCCCAAGTGGCGCCGGTGACGACTTCTCAGTCGCTGGTTCTTTTTGCGGCTGAGTTTGCATGTTGGGCTGGTGTGTACCTGCCCACGCTCTATTGGAATGGACTGGAGCGAAGTGGTGCAGCGCTCATACTTAAGGTAGGTTACGGACGCATGGCGGTTAACAGAAAGTGTGAGTCCTTTTCCTCGGGGTGGCTGCGGCCGGAAGGGGGGGAAGGGCGCGATGGTGGTTGTTGGTGGTGGTGGGAAACCTTGGTCGCAAAATTGTTGAGGAGAATGATTTCTGCCTTGGACAACCATTGCAATAAACCTAGGTACTCACTCTTCCCACAATCGACTTTTAGGAACTAACTTGGCCTCCTTTCACCTCCAACATCATTAGCATTATTGTCATCGCCGAAGATCTATCTACATCCATCGCGCTATGGGCCACGAGGTATTCGGTCGTCACAGTTTCACCAACTCTTCCGATCCGAACTGGGTTCCAGAACCCGGTGCTCGAGGAACTTTCAGCATTTTGTTCCGTGTGTCTCGTCACTCTCGGCTTATGTGTTTGGACGGCCATACACTTGAATGTGCCTGCATACAGGGAGCCTGCTTGGAAGCAGCTGATGCGGAAGATTTCTAATCATCAGCATCGTGGTTTTGCATCCAGTGTCTTACACGGTTTGCTCAAGGCCTAGCGATTAGTCTGCTCGAACTCAACACCCTTGGTCATGCTATTTGCACCTTGTTTACCTATTTACGCGTTGCGGTGTGATAAACCGCTTGATATCGTCGAGCCTGAAACGGTCTTATTCCACCCCAGCACCAAGCACGAAGATTTGGAAAATAACGAGGCTTGTCACAGCCTTGTGCACCACGAGCAGATCGGACATGGGAGCACCGGAGTCACGTCATCTTTCTTGCAAGGACAAGATGTGGACTTTCCACTTTCCTGTCCATTGTGGCCCGAAAGCTAAGTCTAACTGTCATATTGGCTTACCCGAGATAGTCTTGGTTGGGCTGGAGAACCTCGGACGAGGTTAACTCGCCTCTTGGGGAATGGAGCAGTGCATTGAAGCTTGCTGGATTGGGTACCTAGCTAGATGATGCTGCTGTCTCTGAAGGACGTGCCGCGCGCTGGGAAATCTTAGTCAAGAATGACGGAGTCTCTTTTTATTGAACCTCAAGGTTATTGCGCACATCAGTCGTGAGATTCTCCTTTTATAGTCCTCACTGTCTTGAGCGGGTGAGTCGGGAGCAGTTGTCGTTAAAGGTAAGGAAGGTACCTAAGGGAGAGGTAGAGGGTGAGTAAAGGTCAGGGTTAGGGCTGACGAAGGAAACTTTGTCATGTGACCCGACGGCCGGGGAAGATGATCTGATAAGCCGATAAACTTGGGGCGACCGTCACTTTCCTTATTTCACACTGTTTCCATGTTTTGCTTCTTCTACTGCAATGACCTGCAGCTGCGCGCTGACGTCGGGGGCTTGTTTGCAACTTCCACCGAACATCATCCCCGCAAAGATGAACGCCAAACCGAAGCTACAGCGCCCCATTAGTCCTACCTCCCGAATTTTCGAAACCACATTCCATGCCGCACCACGAAGCCCAACACAAGAAAGAACATCAGTCGGACAAGCGGCTTTCAGCAAGCAATATCCTACCATCACAGGCAAGTTGTCGACCGCTTCTCGCACAATGAGACCTTCACTCAGCTGAGTAGGTACATATTTCATGAATGATTGCTCCTGATGCTCTGGTTCTATTCTACCCAAAACCCGCTATAGATGCTCTTCCGGACCTCGGAGTCAGACCGTCTATTCACCCTCCTCATTACTTATTGCAACCCCCTATTATCTTCTTTCTTAAGACTGCATCCTACCTACTCGGGCTTCTGGGCATACACCACCTTCCAGTTGAAGTATCCGTGGATCTTCATGTCCTTCAGCTCCCGGCGCATGTGGGCCGCATACACGGTAACCTCCTCTGCGCTCCAGCCCATCACGTTGGTGTACATGAACTGGACGAGACCCTCGACGTCTGTTGTCATGGTCGCGTACGTGTAGAGGCCGATCTCCTTCATCTTGGGGTCCTTTGGCCAGGGAGAGATGGGCAACTATGATGCGGGTTTAGTCTCTTTTTCCTATCATCCTCGCAGGGCAGAGGTAACGTACCTTGATATCCTTGACCTGCACATTGACGAATCCTGCCTCCTTTAACCCGTTCTCCATCGTGCCGTTATCAGCTGTGCAGGTGTCGATCCCGACCAGCTTGCCAGCCTCTCTGAACACCTTTCCGTACTGGTCCATCGCAGAGCCCTCGAGAACAGTCCCATCGTCGGAGAGGATCAGGGGCGAAACGTCGTAGTGCTCGATCCAGCCACCAGGCTTGCAGCACCGGTACGCCTCCTCATAAATATCGGTCCAGTTTGCACAGGAGCCGTTCAGGAACATGATGTGGATAAAGTCAAAAAAATTCTCCTTGAATGTCCATTCCTTGGTGGCATCGTCGATCTCGAACCGGAGGTTAGGGGGCACCCAGCTGGGCTGGATGGGCGAGATATCCGTGCCAACTACGTTGCAGTTCGGGTATCTGTCGGCAAAGTCGATGGCCCAGAGCCCTGAACCAGTACCAATATCGACGGCGTTGTGGATGTCGTCCTTGAGAGGGGCCAGATGCAACCCACCACGCGCCAGTTCAAGGGCGTGGTAGAGCACTTCCAAGGCCTCCATGTGCTTCGGGTCATTGGGAGCCCAGTACTCGTTGTTGGCCACTGAGTCGCTGTGGTAGGTACGGCCATTGAGGGTGCGGTAGTTGAGAATGCTCGACGAGATGGACGCCGTCGAGCTCTCAATGTCGCTTCCTAGGGTCGAATCGGTGTCATTGTCCACCGTTGGAAGACCTTGCTGAGTCCAGTGACCTCCAGGCAGAGCACCGCTAGAGGGATCGGAGGCAACAGCGGCTTCTGGAGATTGGGGGCTTTTAGGAGACGCAGGACCAGGTGTTGGCGACTTGGCGCTCGGCGGAGACGTGGGTTCCGGTGTCTTGGCCTTTTGCGGAGACTGAGGGCCCGGAGACTGAGGCGCCGGAGACTGGGCCTTCCCGTTGACTGGAGAACTCATGGCTGAAGATTGGTGGTCTTTGAGGCAGAACGAGCTGCTCAGGGGTAAGGGGCAACGAAAGTTGAGAAGCAGACGAGAGCTGAGGGGGTCAGGGAAACCAACTCTTATTACCGCGGATTTTGGCGTCCTCTTGCGTCCTTTTGAACCAAAACTCTGCCAGAGAAAGCTTTAACCCCACTAACAGGGGCTCCAAGGGGCCCTAAGCCCGTATAGGAAGCCATCACACACCGACTTGACTGATCACTTGCGATCTTCAAATGCACTATCAACAGAAGCTAACGGTCGGCGACCACGCGGGCGTTCGCCAGATGCCAGCCCGTTGAACTACCGCTTACACGTGGTAGGCTCTTACTGCGTCCCAGAACCCCTGGTTGACCCGCTAGACGCTTGCACTAGAGCGAAGACCAACGCCCGGCGCCGTGGGTCCGTTACAGTGGTTTACAGCCACCTGATTACTCCCAAATCAAGGTGTGCCTGCCCCCTAACCCCCCAACTAGTCGTTCGACATTTGTGCATACTTTCCCCTAACACCCACCCAGCATCACACACCAAATTTCTATAGTAGGAACCCCTCTTAATGCAAACACCCCCTTTTGCAAACACATACAAAATGACCCAGTAGATGCGAAAGATTTCCGCTGCCCGGATTCCCAGTTTTGCATGTGAGCAAGGGCCCCCTAATGCAAAACCCCCCTTTTTGCAAAGAATCTGAGCCGTTCCCCATAGAGGCGGATTAGTTGCATTAGTCTAGAGCCTCCCCTGGTCAATAATCGCGCCTCCGAAGTGCCGGGACAGGGGTATGTGTGTAGCTCCGAACACCTCACTACCGTAACGACGGATTTACGTAACTCCCGGGTCCAGTCCAGTGAGTCCCAAAATGGTGGATTACCACATTGCCCCGAGGGTTCGGACAAATACATCTGTTCAAGATGCCACTCCGGTTTGTGGGCCAAGGAGGCCGAACACAATAACTAGGTATATTCCCTACTGAATTCAGCTCGGTAAGGCTGGTGCTTAGAAAACTCGGACCGGTGCGCTCTGTCGACTGACAGCTAGCTTCGGCGTTCGCTGTCATCCTAGCGAGAAGCGGCTCTAACCCTGACGCTGGACTGTTCGCCGACCGTCACTCGTGGCATACAGGAGAGCGGATTTCAGATAACCTAAGGTCAATTGCCATGCCCATTTCTTCCTGGGAAGAGGGACACGGCATGGCTCCGCTCGAAGGCCGGGCCTGGACCGTACCAGTCACTGTTATTTTGGTGCAAGATACGTTATTATGACTATTTGCGGGAGTACACGAGGCGGGGCCCTGAGATTCCCGTCGGATGCCATCAATTTGAATGCCTTTCAGGGGATCTTACCATGCTTCGCGTCGCTTTTTGCGGTCGGAAATCCTCCACTACGGCCTGCCCGCTGCCCTTTTTCGACAATGCCGTGATATGATATGGAGGACGGGGGAGCATGAGAATATCTGCTGCGATAAATTTCCGACGTGGTGTTTGGGCTGCCTGTCCTGCAGTCAAAATTAACGACTTTTTCGATGTCAACCTATATGTTTTTCGGGTTTGGATCGTTTGGTATTGTGATGATATGAATGGAGAAGGAACTACGAGGCTACTTCGAGGAGCAGGAGAAGGGGTAGAGTACTGTACCGATGAGCTGGAGGCAAATAGCTCATCTGTGCGTGACAACGACGACGACGACGACGACGACGATATGTGGTCCAGCAGACTGCACTCCGAGTTCCAACGGTACAATTTTGGAGGCGGCGATGGCATCCTAAAACGCCATCAGGGTACACTTCAGTAGTAGCTCAGGACCGTGCATCGAATACCACCATCGTCCCCCTCAAGGCGGGCACTCTCCCCTTCAGTTCTACACCCTCTGCGCTTCTTTTCGGCTTCTCCCTCTGCTCCGAGCAATACTTGTCGACTACGCCTCAGCGACCTGACCCAGCATCCGGTCATGTCAAGGACAACTCACATTACCATATCTTCTGGAACAAGTACGGCATTCCCTGTGGCGCTTTCTTCTCCGACACGAACCGTGCCGAATGCCCGGATAATCTAAGGGGAGGAAAGCAGGACGGGAGGTACTGGACTTGCACGTTCTGGTTATATCGACAAGTTAGGTACGGAACAAGACGGGAATCGAATGCGCGCCATCGTCTGGTGCAGCAGAGTCAGACCGGTTTGGCATGTTTGTGGCGATCGTGGCTCAGTGGGTTGGTGGCGTGGCCTACAGGAAGTCGTTGCAGGTGGTGTTTATTTGTCGGGTTGCGATGGAGCATGTGTTCGAGGAAGGTGCGGTTGGTGTTGCGCCCTCACCACAACGTCGACTGGCGGGGGTATGCACGATTTTAACCAGATAACGAGGTTTGTTGCATGACTCTGAAGTAAAAAAATGTGGAAAGTTGTTGGAGCAGCCTTCTGCATCACCGGAGATGCATAACAACACGTCCGGAGCAACAACCAAGGAAACCTTCCATTTGCCGCACCGAAGCCGACATAATCGATGCGGCACTCGACATAATCAATGCGGCACTCGACAGAAGTCGCAGAACCGGCGCCGATAAACAGGACCAGTTGGGCTGTATGATAATAAAGATGCAATGCTCACTCACCAAAGACTACCTCTACCTACGGAAGTCCGTTGCATTTACTTCTCACGCATCATGCCAGTTCAAATATCATCGGACTTGGCCAAAGAAATAATAATGCAGCAAGAACAGATAGCTGGTATTTAGAATACCTATTGTCCCCCATCCCCGTATCTTTTCTTCTCTTCCTTTACCACCACCAGTCAAGCACAGTTCACTTTCATTCCGGATAGCAACTACGAACGTTCACTACCCATCCAAAACTCGACTCAACCACATTACCAACCATCACCCCATCGATAACAGCAACGAACCTCGACTCTCAACAATGAAAGTCAGCACATTCATCACGCCTGTGCTGGCAGCCGCTACCGCACTAGGCGTGTACGCACTACCGGCTAGCAACACCTCAGAGCTTCGTCATGTGGACCAATTCCAATTCAACTCCAGTCAAGTACAAACAAAACAGCGGAGATTGAATCCGGCTTTCGAGAACCCGCGCGCTTACCCAAGGCCAGAGTGGCCCGAGTGTCCCGAATTCAACAAAGGGAGCTTCGACATTAAGTACCCTAACTTGTACCCATCCAGTGCTGCATGGGACGGCCTGCAATGCGTGCTACTCGTTGGCTCACAGACGAGGCCCGAGGTAATCGTGTACGAGCCCTACAGCGGCCATGTCGTCCGCATCATCGAGATCCCAGATCTCGCCCCTAAAGAAGACTATCAGATCTCGGACGTGCACTGGGACTTCTATACGGGCTTCTGGATCTTTCTTGTCACCAGACGCGGCACGGAGGAGCTCCGCGACAGCAGCATGTTAGGCAACACCTATCTCATCAAGTACGATCTCACAAAGAACGAACTGATCTGGACTCTCAACCTGGAAAACACAATAAAGACCAGCTGGAAGCCGAAGAAATGGGGCGGCTTTCACAGCATCGAGACCGATCACCAAGGCTCCGTCTACCTCGCCGGCACCCTGAGCGACACTGACCACTGGGGCACCTGGTCCGAATGCGGCATCATCATCCGCACCTTTTTCGACGCCCAGTTTCCGATGATCTGGTGGATGGGGTGGGGGCCGCGGGGGGAGGTAAAGATTGGCGGCCTAGCCAAACCCCGCGACTCCGCGCGGCTCCTCACCCACAGCAACAAGGGCCTCATCGGCCACCTCAACTTGCTGCTGGACATGGGTGAGATGCCGGCCCGCTGGTTGGACAGCCCGTACGGGAACGTGAGAATTCATGACGTCCAGAAAATTATGATGCCGCCAAAATACACGGACTTTGTGATGCTGCTGACTTCCCCCACGGCGGGCGTCCAGATCATGCAGAACTTCGGATGGAAGTGGATGAAGGACGACTGGCTGCATAACCATCACTCGGTCCAGCACACCTATGGCGTGCTCCCCCCGCCGGCCAACGCCACGGCCGAGAACGGATATCCGTACGAGACGGTGCAGGTCGGGTCGAACAGCATTTTACTGCTGTCTAGGTACAAGGACGGGCACAAGAACGGGGACAAGAATCTTTGGCATTTTGAGGATATCACAAAGGTGATTGAGAACGGCCTGGCGCTGAGGATTGGCCCTAATGGGTTTACGGGCTGGAAGGATCCGAATATTTGGCCGGATGCCGATCTGATTCGGTCGTTGGGGCCCTTGCAGGAGGGATGGCACTTGCAACTTGGACCGGAGGGGACGGTCAAGGATGTCAAAGTAGAACTAGAGCTAGGGGTTCAACCAGATTACCCTTAATGTGACGATTCGATGTCCTACTACTGAGGTTTGGATTGAGTTGGGGAGGGCAGAGCAACATGGCTGGGTGGCATTGTGCTTGTGATGAGTTTGTGGAAACAGAAGAGGAGTTTGATGTTGCTTTCACGACACAGCGAAGGAAGCTACCTCTAGTCTTTTACGCCAATCACAAATTAGGTATGCTTCACACACACGCTCCAAGCTAATCATGTCGCTCACTACGTGGTTGCTAGATAAGGGTACCTATGTTTGGCCGATGTTGGCCAATCTCTGTTCATCTTGGTGTTCTAATGGAAATCATGAACGCAAATTTTGCAAGCACATATTGAGGTCAAGGGGTCGCCACCAAGCCACCAAGCAGCAGGAGGGGGAGGAGGAGGAGGACGAGGAGGAGATTAAAAGGCCTCCGGGTTCTTTTTGGCGTTCTGGTCTCGGAGTGTCTCCCACCTCAACTAAGGTAGGTACCTTACCTGGGTATGTATACCACCTGCTCATACTACCTCTACATCATGAAACATGCCGTTGTTCGTCCAATATGGCACTCCTGCGTTGACGGGCTGCTTCATGTTGGGACCGGGCGCCTTCAAAAGTCCCAGCACCTGGGAGCTCTGGTGTTCTCATCCCCATTCACTTGCATTCTCAAACTTCCCGCTTCGGGCCGGCAGGCAGTCCTCCAAAACCTTGGGCGATGTATCCCAATGCTATCTCCATTCACCAACCTTTTCCCCCCTCTCAACAGTGAACCTTAAGTGCTGAATCCACAATTCCCATTCACCTGATCATGTTGAAAGTACTTATATATCTCCAAGCGTCTTCAGCCTGTGCGCTTTTCTTCCCTAAATCATCTTTGCAATCGCTCGCGATCTTATTGCCTTCCAACTTGCCAAACACCCAACATGGTCGAGACAAGAAGAGGAAAGACAACAAGGCTCGCCTTGAGCGTCACAGGTGCGGCTGCCCCTCTCATTGCGTCTCACATCATCTAACGTGTACTTGTCATCAACAGAAGCTCAGCCGAACCGCTCGCCCTTTATCCGCCTCCCCGTCGAAGTCAGGCTGATAATCTACAAATATGTCTGGACTCCGACCGTCAAGCCTTGGGACTACGACCTCGTTGCTCAGCGTGAAGGCCGCCCCGTCAGCGATCACATGAAACAGATCCACGCGTTAACCACTGTCTGCCGCCACATGCGATACGAGGTAATCGCCGAATACTTCCACCGGACGCAAGCCCACATCACGTACACCCCCGGCCGCTGCGAATACTGTGGCAAGAGCGACCGCTGCGGCTACTGTGGCAGGAGCGACATGCGCGTGCTCGCCTCCATGTGGCACCTCAAAGGCTCTAGCCTTTTCACAGAGCATCTCCAACACGTGCGCCTGAACTGGCTCCCTGTCAATGACCGCGACGGCTGGCTTGCCTGGGATTACGTGGTGGACAACGCCCGCACGCGACGGGTCAATTTTGCCCTGCCCAACGTGCGAAACTACACGGCCGGACCGTTCGCCATGGCCTTGGTTCCCCCAGGGTCCCGCGAACGACGGGCGGAGAGCAGATTCCTTCGCCAGATCAATACCCTGAACTGGCTGACGAGCTTGAAAAGCCTGCGGACTCTGGAGATCACGTTCATCGATGTCATGAACCCTAACAGTCGTAACATGGTACCCTTCTACAACCCGTGGGCCTGGCAGAAGATGATGAAGCTGCCCAAGCTGGACTGGGTCACCTTGCGACACCTCTACGGCCGCCATAAGGAATGGAAGATCTGGGGGCAAAGGCTGGCTGACCGTAAAAAGGTCAAGGATCTGGTTAAGGACCTCTTGAAAGATAGTCCGGCAAAGCTGAAGGTGCGTTCAAGTTACCTCTTTGTATAGTTTTCAGACGTGTCAGGAAGGCCAGGGCTAACAATACTCGTTTTATGCAGAAGGAACGGAAGCCGTATAGGATCGATATCAATGTCGGTGCGGTTAGTTCTGAGATTGGCATCTCAGCTTCTGTTTAGCCCTGTTTGACACAAGGCAATAGGCGGTAGTGGGTGGGTGATGGGCTGGCATATTTGTTTGATGAATGGTGACCGATTTCTGGACGTCGGGCATGGTTTTGCTCCGGGAAAAACATGAACCAAGACAGTCATACAGCCTCCAGGTTTTGTAGGTACAGATACGTTTCTCAAATCCATAGCTTTCCTCTATCTTTCTTTGTATTTCGCCTGTCAATACTAAGGTACGTATATACCATAGCGGGAAAATGCGTTTTAGGACATCCAATGCCTAGGAGGTACATCCTAGACTTTCAACGTTGCTTCAACATCCAAAGTTGAAGGCGCTATAACATAGGGCGTTGCACCTAGACCTAGGTCGTGTCCAAAACTGAAAATTTCTCAAAGTCTCAAAGTCCTTCCTTCCCACCCCCCCCCCCCCCAACCCCTTTCTTTTAGAAACAACCAGCGGGCATTTGGGTCAGTAGCCAAGCAAATAATAAAGTAATTCTTCATTTTCATTCGCACTCGTAACTCTTATTCGATTCCTCGTCATAACCAAACTTTTTTGAACTCGTTTCCAACCAGCCAAGCGGTTAGTAGAGGTAGTCAGGAACCACTCAAGCCTTCCAGTTGTATGAGAAATCGCTTAGGTACTTTGATCTTTAGGAATTAGAAGGCAAAGTACCTAGCTTTTATTGCTTATAGGGCCTTCAACATTGGATGTTGTTCTAACATTGGAAGTTTTAGTATGATCAAATGTTTTGTTTACATTCAATCCAGGACCCTACACTCAAGGCGTGTTCGGCTACACGTTAGTACGTCCCCAGGTTAAGGGTGTGTTCCATTCGCTTTTTTGGGGGTCTGTTCACCGGAAAAAGGTACTTTGGGTGAAAAAGTGGCACGGACCAATTTTCACCGGGTTACATAGTAAATTTACCGGGTTACATAGAAATTCTAGGTTGGCGTTGATAGAGCGGGCTTCAACGCCATTTCAGGGCGTTCAGCGGGTTGTTGGCCCGGTTGCAATTGCAAAACACCCTTTTTGTTATTCACCGGGTGAAAATGGATGCGAGCATTTTGGTTGGTTAAAAGCTTAAAAAGTGGGCATCTTTTTTCACCGGGTTGCACGTCGTTGTTCACCCGGTGAAAAGGTACAAACTCGCGGATTCCCCTTGCGGAACACTTTTTTCACCGGCCATTTTCACCGGGTGAAAACGCTAAAAAAAAGCGAATAGAACACACCCTAAGATTTTGTATGTAGGACGTACTAACGCACTACTGCGATTTTTCGTGTTCGGCTCAAAAACCTTATTTTTCATGCACACCCTGCAACTACCTGCAACCACCTGCACTTACCCCAAATCCTCGATCTGACCAATCAGCAGGCCAGAATCATCGAAATCCTTAACCGTAGTTCTTAACGCACTACGTCTCGATTTTGAGACGTAGTACGTTAAAGACTACGGTTAAGGCTCAACCCCGGATAAATAGAGGATGGCCATCGCAAAAACGATAAGAAGGATGGCGATGATAAGAAGGATAGTTGTTACGCGAAGAGAGTCTTTATAAGTGATGCTATAGATAATGATGATAATAAAAGATAAAGAGTGCGACTGGTTATTGGATAGAGTGATAGTGCGTAATAATAGGCGATAGTATTGTTAAAGGAAGCGTAAGGTAATATTGACGAGAGCTTTAACTTAGGACCTTGTATACAATTTCACAGAGTATAAGCAAAGTAGATGTTAGGTTAATATAATATAAATTAATAATCTAGTTAATTTTGACGGAGGTTAATTGGGGAGCACTTTTATATAGTATAGACCGCTTAAATAAGCGTATACTAAGATAGAGCGGGTTATCCGGGTATTTGCTTAGAATTCCCCTAATATTTTCCTTTCTATAAAAGAGATAAGTATTTACTATTTACGAAATTATATTAAATATAATTTATTGCGAATATTTATTAAATTATTATTGTAACCGATTATTTTGACGCTATTATATATTGTATTTAATATTAAACTTCTTGATAAAAGATTCTAATACCGAATAATTTAATATATGACCCTAAATAATTATTAATATAATGATAAATTTAACGGTTGTTCGAGTAGATTCCCGATTTATCGTTATCCTTATTAATGTTTTCGGGATATTAAAATTAGTAAGCGGTACTATAGTAGGAACGTTTGCGGCCGTTGGAAGGAGAGTTTTTTTAATTGTATTAATCCTTTTATTAATATTAATTATTACGGATGGTTAGGCGACGGGGAGAGCGTATAGAGGGTAAAGTATTGTATCCGTTAGAACGGGCGGATTATAAATTGAATTTATTGATATTAGAGATGCTATAGCCGAAGTTAGCGCTAGAACGGGCGCTACGATTAATAGTAATTCCCGGAATTATATTAATTTACTGAATATGCTTAGCCGCTAACGGGGTAAGAGTACGGTATAAAATTTTAATAGTTTTACGTAGGGTAATAATTTCGTCCTTTAAATTATTTATTTCTTTATTTTAATATTAGTTTAATTAGATTAATAATTATAATTACTAATTAAATATTTCTTATACTACGTTAGGAATAATATTTATATTAATTATTTCGGTAATATAAATTTCCTTTATAATTTCTTTAACGATAGTTAGTAATTCTAATTAAATTAGTATATTAGGAGCGATTTAAGTGCGGTATAGAAAACCTATACGAATTAGTATATTATTAATTTATTTGGGAAGACTGGTTATATAGTTATAATATTATAACGTTAGGAATATAGCCTTTATTAGGATTTTTTTAATAAAAGAAAGATCTCCGTTATTAAATTTATTAAATATAGCGTTAAAAGTATTTTTAGTACGACGAGCCAAATTATTTTAAAAGAAAGAATCTTTTTTTATAAATTTTTCGAGGTATTCTTTAGTAATTTTATTAATTTTATTATAAAGGTCGTTATTTATAGTAACGTCTAATATATAATAATTTTTACGGTATATATTTTTGATCGCCTTTATAGTATTTAGGTAAGATTTGTTTTAAGCGACCGATTTATTAGGTCGTATATTACTAATAGCGCGAGCCTGAATGATTTGTGCGGTTATTTATTAGTTCTTCCGAGTTAGCGTTTGTTTGTTTTTGGCGGGGGTTGTAATAGTTTGAGCGGTAAGAGCGGAATTTTGGACGGCGGGAGTAAAATAGGGGCGTATTTAGTTGAGAGCCCGATTGATTATAAAATTGATTTTTTGTTATTCTTAGTTATTAGCGAAATTATAAGTATTAAATGTAATAATATAGCCGATAGGGTTAGTTAATTTAATAGTAACGAAGCTTATTCTTAACTAATCGCTTATATATTATAAGGTAAGAGTAATTTCTATTAATTAATTATAGTTATAAGTATATATATTATTAAAGAAAGGTATAATTAAGGTAAAAGAGAAAAAGGTATTTTCTTTAATATATCCGGTCGTTTAAGCGCGCGTATTATATATAAGGGGATTATAGTTTTAGGGAATTTAGTCCTATTAGTTTTCGAAGCTATTACTTTTAATTAGTTTATTTGTGATTGGGGCTGATAAAATTGTTATAGTTAGGTAGTTGATATTGCTACTTATTATTTATAAAATAGCCTAGTCGAGGTTAATTTATATGCCTATACGGTCGATCGTACTATAAAGAACCGAAATTAAAGCGTTATTATAGTAGACGAATAAGTAATTTACTATTATAAGTGGGATACGACGGCGATTAAATTATATAGTTTTAGTATTATATATTATTATACTATTAAAAGTAAAGGATTTAGTATTAGGAAAGCGATCGTTAAGGTTGTACGGGCCGATGACCTTATTTAAATTAGTAATAAAATTGACGATATATTATATATAAATATGTTTAAAAAAGGCGTTTAGTTTATTATTAGTTATATTAGCGATTAAATTTGCGATGAAGTCGGGTAGTATAATATAAAGTGAATTATAGCCTAAATTAATAATTTTAGTAGCGTTATTTATAATTGTGTAGCGATTTAAATATTTAATTATATTAATTAGCGTAGGGAAGCGTTAATCGGTTTTTAAACCGAATAGGGAGAGGAGGCGATTTTAATTATACTAGTGTAATAACCCGTTAGGATTATTACAATAGTTAATTTAATTAATAAGTTTCGTTAAATTAGAATTATTAAGGGCGTTAATATCCGCTATAATTATATTAGGTTGCTATATTTTGGCTAGGGTTAATTAATTTTAACGGGGTAAGAGGGTAGGGATAGGGTAGGTTATAATAATATTATTAATAGAGTAGAAAAGTTTTTAAAAGAGAGGAAATAAATTTATATTATATTAAAGATTATATACGTATTAAGATTTTTAGGCTCTACCTCTAATTATAACCTACTTACTTACTAGGGATTATTTACTTTAGATCTTATTACTTACTTCGATTAGGTATATAACGTTATATTAGACTACTATTCGAAAGGGATGGAACGAAAACGATAATATCTAATTTAATTACTTTATTAACACATTAGTATAATTAATTGAATGAATATTTAGAAATTTTAATAAGTTAATTATAAAAATTAAAAAGGAAAATAAAAGAAATAAATTAAAAATTAGAATAATAAAAGAAAATACTTTAAACTTTTCGCAATTTTTTAATTTTCCCTTTTTCGAACGAAAAGTCTAACGTTATTAGTACTTCGACGGGCGATTAATACGTTAAACGACCTTTTTGCGAATACTTTTAAATAGTAATTCTAACGGGTATTCGTGTTTAAATTCCTTTACTTTTTCTTTCGAATTCTTTATAAGTTCCGTACGTAGTTCCTAAATATTATCCTTATCCTAAAAACCGGTTTATTTAATTAAATATTTTATATTTAACGGACTTTAATTCTTTACTATTAAACTTTCGACTTCCTATTCTTCTTAATTATTAATTTTAATAGGCTTCGGCGGCGGTACTTCTCGGTTAAACGGGTCTAAACTTTATACCAGTTTATAAAAATAGGTTACTAAGATAACTAGATATATATATTATATTTTTAGTAAATTAAATTTATAGGTTAAGGGGCCGATTTTTTCTAAAATCCGGTATAGTCCTATGCGTTCGGTGGAAAATTTCTTTTTTGGGGCGTTTAGTAAATAGTAGCCTTTATTAAGTCGAAAGTAAATTTTATTATTAATTTTAAATATAACCAGCGAGTATTTAGTATTAAATTATTCTTTAATAGTTATACCGGCTTAATTAATAAACTTTATAGCCTCTAATTGGAGTTTTTAACGGATTAATAGGAGAGATTCCGTAATTGACGCTTCTTCTATATTTAATACTAGTAAATTAAATACCATTCGAAATTTAAATTTATATATTAATTTATTAGGAAATAAACTGATTATTAATTATATAGTATTATTTAAGTTATATTATAGGGCGGCTAATATTAATATTTATAGAAGTATATTAATAGTATACTATATATAGATTATTATTTCGGCCGTTTAATTTATATATTTAAATTAATTGTCTATTTAAATATAGTAGGCCGTTAAAAAGAGAAGATTAACGGTTAAAGCTTTAAAAATACTCTTTTAAATTTTAGAAACGAATTTTGGATTTCGGTTATTAATAATAGTAATTAGTAAGCCCTAATTATAATATTATAAAATTTGTAATAGAACGATTATTTATTCTTTTACCTCGTATATCGAATAACTTGCTAATAATAGGACTTTTTTATTAAATTTGTAAGTTATAATATATATAGTATTGAATTCGTCGAATTTTGGGAGGGATTATATAGTATTAGTAAATTTGACCGTAGGTATATTAATAATAAAATTTATTATAATTATATAATAGGGCTATAGGAATATTCGAATTAGTAGTAGTTCGTTAGGCGTTAATTATTAGTTTCGTTGATTTTAACGATATACTTCGTAATATTTAACGTATTTTTAGACTATTTAGGTTTTACGTTTTATATAAAATTATAATAAATCCGCTATTATACGATTGATATTAAAATAGTGCTTTTTATCGTAAATTAATTCTAGTATTTTTTATATATAGGTACGAAGGATATATAGGCGCCTTTTATCCAAATAATCGATGTAGAAGAGAAGGCTATCGTTAATTACGTAAGGATTAGCCGGGAGGTTAGGCCTTTTATTTAAGTAGTATATATATATATAACTTAGAGCGTTAGTATTCGTAATTAATTATAAAATTTTATTATATTTTAAATCGGAGGGGTAAGTATTTACGAATATTTATTTAAAGGCGGGAATAATAATTAGTAAAATTGTCCAAATATTTAGGGAAATTTCTACGTATATAAAAGAAAAAACGTTAAAATTTTCTAAATAATTAAAATAGGATTAAATATTAGTAAATTCGTCCGAAAAATCATTATTATTAACGGCTTTAATTATAAGTAACTTTAATAAAGTGTTAAGTATAATATTTAATAGTTTTAGAATATAGAAAATATTTAAGTTGAATTATAATATTTAATTAGTAGTATTAGTAAGTTTAGGGTTTACCTTCGTTAAATCTATTATTTTTAAGGATGTATATTTAATAATATTAGTAGTAGAGGCGTGATTTATAATAATATTTACGAATTAGGTATTAGATTGGATTATTTTCCGTAGTTTTTATAATATTTAAATAATAGTTGCAATTTCTACCTTTATCGAATTGTACTTTTTTTCCGTTAAGGTCGTTAATTTTAATAGGAAATAAATAGGCTTAATTATTATTAACGGGATCTTATTTATATTAAGAATAGATTCGCCATTTTATTTGTATTTGAATTAAAAAATGTAAATATTATACGTAGTATTATTAGCGTTAGTCTTAATAAATAATACGTCCGTTTTAATATAATAATACAAGTACGTTTAATTATATAAATTTTTTTGTATATTGTAAAAGGCTTTAAATTCTTCCTTAGTAGGTTTAAATTTGACTTTAGAAGTATAAGCCTTTTTTATTTATTTTATTATTCTTAGGTTTAGATTTCCCGATTCTCGTATTCGTTTTAGCAATTCCGTTTTTTTATAATTGAGTAATTCTTCTTTTATAACGAATTATAGTATTTTTTAACGTAATTAGCCGGCTATATTTAAATAAATTTTTAAAGTATTTAATATATTAAGGAAATTAAACTTTTAGAACGCTTTAATATAATCCTCTGTATATTAATGATTTTAACCGTTAATAATATTATTAAAAAGTTGAACGGATAGGAAAATTGTAAATAATTTGTAGACGCCGATATAGATACAATATTTATTAAAGAATACTATTATAATATTAATATATTTTAAATACTCTTTTTTAATATTATTAAAAATAATAATATTATTAATATAAGTACGTATAAATAATTAGTAGTCGAAGAATAATCGATTTATAAAACGTTATACGAATATAGGCGAATTCTTGAAACCTATTAATACGATATTAGATTGTTTAAGCCTACGAAGGCTAATTATTATTATACGATTATAGTAGAGCGTAAAAATTAATAATTAGTAGAAAAATCCGGTAGTATTAAAGATGTTAAAGAATTTTTTACTAATTATTCTATTAATTATATTTTCTTAGTCGGGTAATAGGTAGACGTTTAATATTATAATACTATTTAAGGGGCGAAGATTAATAATTGTTTAGAATTTATTAACGCTATTAATTTTCTATTATATAATAAAGATAAGGTATACAATAGGAGTAGGCTATAATATAAAGGATATTTTGCCTTACGTATATAATTTATTATATTCTTTATTAAGGAATTCGCGGTCTTTAATTCTTAATAGGTAGGATCTAACGATTCTTTATTAGTTTTATTATTTTTCAATAAAGTTTATACGTATTTTATCCTCCTCTTTTATTAGAACGATCTTCCGGTCTTTAAAAATATTAATATATTTATTTAAGAGGCTTTTTATTTATTAGGTAAAATCGGGGTTATTATTATAAATATTAATATTTACTTCGGAGGGAATAGATTTAATATTATTAAATTTATTTAATTTATACGATAGGACGTTAAAAGCCTCTTTCTAAATCGCTACTTCTTTATCGTCTTTAGTATTTCGGTCGATATATATAACGTATTATTTAAGGGAGAGGTTAATTTATATTTTGGAGGTTAAATAGGCTACGTTAAATACATTAAGAAATATAGTTATTTCAGTAACTTTAGGCGACGGGCGTATAATTATACTAATACGGGTATTTATAGGAATAAAAAGGTTATTATTAAATTAATTTAAATATAGAATTATTTTAAGGGTTTTATTATTTACTATAGCGTTTAGTAAACCGGGTAATTAAACGTGAAAATTATAAGCGGGATATTTACTTAGGGAGCGTTAATTATTAAGCTAGGTATTGTATTAGATTAGAAGGATATTGGAACGGTAAATTAGAAGGATTATATTTTATTTGGCGAAAATTTCGGCAATGAGGGTATCTTCTCCCGATTTATCCTTCTTAGAGAAAACCTTACTTTATACCTTTATATTAAATATAGATTTGAATAAGTAGAAAGCGGTATTGAAGTTAAATTTAATATTATAATTGCGAAGAAAATCCGTTCTTAATAGTATATTCGGGCCTAATTCTTCGATTATTAATACGGAAATTTGGAAATAGTTGTTAACTTTAATACTATTAACCTTCTTTTCTATATAGAAGTTAAATTCGGTTATAATATTAATAACTATTTTCGAGTTAATTCTATTTATAATGTTCGGTAGGAGTTTAATATATTAAATATTAGGGGAAAACTTCTCGATAAACGCCTAATTTACTACCGTCGAAGAATATTTAGAATTAAGATAAATAATAATGGGAGGCGTATTTAAGTTCGATTTAATATCGACTTTTAAGTATAATATAGCTTTCTATAAGTTTAGCGTTCCGTTTTGGGCGGTAATATCCGTAATAGTTTCGATAATTTATCTTTTTGTAAAAGCTAGTAGAGTGTATTAACTTTTATACTAAATATCCGATAATTTAGACTTCCGACCGTTTATTAAAGTGGGTAATTTTAATATGATGTCCGCTTCCTTTACCCTCTTACTTTTATTTAAAGCCTTTTAGAAAGCTCCGAGCGAGGTATTTTTAACTTTAGATAAGGGATTAGATAATTTATAAAATACTTAGGCTATTTTTAAATGTTTAAAAATTGCGGTAAAATTAGAATTGGATAATAGATTTAACGATAGGGATTCGTCTTTATTGTTATATTTAGTATTTACGACGGGTACGGCGTTAATAATAGTAGTGGAAATTGTATGGTTTAACGTCGGAGTCGTAAAAGCCTAAAATACGTTATTAAATATATTAATATAAGGTACGGGGGAATTAATAAAGTAAGTAGAAGAAGTATTATTATACTTAATAATAGAATTATTTATATTAGATTTAATTATTTCCTTTTTAAAGTTATTTATAAAATAGTAATTTTAGCTCTTTAAATAATTAATTTTATCTTTTACTTTAAGTTCGTTTTCGAAGACGGTAACGCTATTAGTATAAGTATAACGATTATTTTAAAATTTAGTCTATTTACCGAATTTCTTCCTAATATACCGATAATAATTATTTAAATTAATAGTACCGGATTTATTAAAATTATTACTAATCTTCCGGAATAGAAATTTAGGACGATTTTTTTCGGTAAGTCTATTATTGTTCGGGAAAAAGTCTTTTTTATATATTCTTTTATTCTTACTTTAAAATTTAGTATAAATAGTAAATATAATATTTAATTCGGTTATATTTTCGGGGTTATTATTAAAAGTAAGGTAAGTTGAGCGAGGACTTTTAGTAAAATCGACGAATTTACCCTGAATTAAATTGGCTTTTTCTTTAATATTATTAATATATTATTTAAAAATATATCCGGGGGTAGGTTTAGTATAATTGGATTTTAATTTAGGGTATAGGCTATTTTAAAAACGAACATATAGTTAAAAGTTAATTAAATTACCTTATAATCGTATATATTTAAATAATTCCGTAGAGAAATTATATAATATTAAATTACCTTTTTTATTAAATTTAACAGTGAAACGGTAAGTATTGAACTACTTTTATACTTGATCGGGTTTAATTTTAAAAATATAGTAAAGGGCTTTAATAATTTTATTTAGATTATTACTAAGTTTAATACATTTACCTTAAGAGAATATATTAATTTATTAAGAAAGGGTAGTATTATATAATAAATATTGAAAATTATTAGTAATTATTTCGTATTGTTTAATATAAATTAAGGTTAAGTCTTCGAGTGAGTTGGTAAATAGGTAATAATTGGTAAAGATATTAATTTTATTGTCTATATAGATTCTATAGCGCTTTTTATTTTTAGGGGCGTTAGAATAGAATATTCCGACGTTAAAAAGCTTTTATTAAATTTGTTTATTATTAATAGTATTAATAGGAATAATCGATTTTCTATTTTTATATTCTTTAAATTCGGCGATATAAATATAAATCTCTTTAAATATATTATTAAAGAGAAGGGTGTTTTCTAATATAGTATTAGTATTATTAGTTTCTTTTAATAGATAGGAAGAATTAGAAGAATTATTAGCGAAGTATATTAAGGTACGCTATTTATTATTGGGAGGAATATTTTGACGGTTATTAGGATATAATAAAGGGAAATTTTATTGAATGGGAATAGATTAATTATTAGTGGGTTAAATTAATGGAATATAAATTGAGGAAGTTTACGTAGAAGTAGGTTAAATAGGAGCCTTAGACGTTTGGGTTAATATTTATTAAACTAATTGAATTTAATTAATTTATTCGATAAAGCGGGCACGTTATTTAACTTAATAATTTCGCTTTTCGGTTTTATTATTATTAATAGGTTACTAGTTTTATTCGGTAATTTCCTCGGGAATTATATTATTATTAATGACGCTTTTAGGGATTAGGCTATAACGTCCTATAATTGGCGGAAGATTATTAATATATATATAAATAAGTAAATAATTAGAATTAGTAATTAGTAGTTAACCATTAATATAATCGACTTAAAGATTTTTTATACAATTTATAAGGTTAATAACGTTTTAAGGGTCTTTAGCGCTAATTATAATAAAATTAATAGTAGGACTAGAAATATTAGAGTATTAAGGCCAATTTGCTATTATATAGTTGGGAAGTTAATTAGGATATTATTATACGGTTATAGGAGCCGTAAGGTTAAACCTTAGCTTTATATTGTTTTTAATAAGGCGTAAGGTATTTTAAATAGGATTGACGAGATAAATGGGAAATTTGTCAGCTATAGTAGGTTCCGGTAGTTAATTTGTATGGTTTTATTATTGCTTTTGCGCGAATCGAATTAGCGCTTCTATTTATATTATATTTGCGAAAGCCTTTGTAACGGGATTAGTAGTAAGTTTTTTAGTAAAGGCGGCGGCGGTATTTATTACCGAATTTACTCGGGAAACGATAAATTCGGTAGGCGAGAGTAGGCGAGAGTAGGCGAACGTAAATTTTAATTAATTAGATAAGCGGTATATCGATTATAATAATAGAGGCTTTAGAGAGAGCCGGCGGGAGCGGCGGTATATCGATTATTTTAATTGTATTAGAAAAGTTAGGATTATTAGGATTATAGGAATTAGCGATAGAAGAAGCGTTAATATTTTTAAGAATTAGTATACGAATAGTAATATTAACAATATTTTCGCCTATATTATAAAGAGCGGGCGGGGAAGATAACGGTTGGGCTTAGTTTATTTTTACTTTTATAGTTTCCTTTACTTTCTTATATTCTTTTTTTAAATTTGCGTAAAAGATTTATTAATACTTTTTCTTTAATTATATAAATTATTTATTTACTTTTCCGAAAGGTTAAATTTAATAGATCGGGATTAGATAATTATTAATTAAATTGCAATATTTATATAGGATGAATACTACCTCTTTATCGGCTATATTATAGTCGACGACCTAACTTTTATTATAATTGTTAGCAGCGAATTTCTTAGGCTAATTTTCATTAATTCCGATGTAGCCGTCTTCTTTAAAATAAAGTTACGCGGTTTTAACGATGAGATTACCGGCTACTATAGTGAAACGTTCTTTATAGTGAATTTGAGGTTATTTAATAACGAATTAGTAGATTTATTGTACTTTGTAAGTGATTTAATCGTCTTAAAACTTATAGGCTAATTTAGGTTCGTTATTATTCTTAGTTATTTTGAAAGTTAATTATTAGATTTGGATAAATAAAGTGCGTAAAGAAAGGGGTAAAGGTATTATTTGAGAGGGTTTTACATTAAAGAAATTAATTCGAATAAATTGAATAAGTAGTAATAAATTTAATAAATTATTATTAAAATTATTGTAAGGAATGTAATTTCCCCTTTTATAAAAGGAAGAGAAGGGAATAATAAGGTCGGTTTAAATTGAATTGTAGGTATTATTTGTTACGCGAAGAGAGTTTTTATAAGTAATACTATAAATAATAATAATAATAAAAGATAAAGAGTGCGATTAGTTATTGGATAGAGTGATAGTACGTAATAATAGGCGATAGTATTATTAAAGGAAGTGTAAGGCAATATTGACGAAAGCTTTAACCTAGGACTTTATATATAATTTTATAAAGTATGAATAAAGTAGACGTTAGGTTGATATAATATGAATTAATGATCTAATTAATCTTAACGGAGGTTGATTGGGGAGTACTCTTATATGGTATAGACCGCTTAGATGAGCGCATGCCAAGATAGAGCGGGTCATCCGGGCATTTGCCCAGAATTCCCCTAACAATAGTGGTGTTGATAGCGATGATAAGAAGGATGGTGGTGTTGATGGCGATGATAAGAAGGATGGCGATGATAAGAAGGATGGTGGTGTTGATGGCGATGATGAGAAGGATGGTGGTGATGATGAAAAGGAGGAAGAAAGAGAAAGAAAGAAGAAAGGTAGAAAGGTGGAAGGAGGAGAGCCCCCGATTCCAACCTAGAATATTAAGCACCTCTTTCCATCTTGCAGCCAAAGTCTTGGCCTACCTTAACGCTGCCTTAATGTTGCAGGAGTGCAGCTGCGGACCCTGCACGTTAACACGTTTATTTCTTAAAATCCCTAACGCGAACCCGAACACGTCTTCAGTATCATGGGGTGCATCTTCCCAGTACTACGGTGGTTTCTAATAGGAACTGTGCCACATGCCCCTGACAGCCGCCCACCCCTACTAAGTACATTAACTTACTTTGGCAAAAATAAAGTGTACGTAACGAGGTAGTTTCTCGTAAAGAGTCCATCAGTCATTGAAAAACAAGTTGGTCATTGAAAAAAAAACTTCGTTTTGAAAAAAACTTCGTCATTGAAAAAAAAACTTGGTCATTTGAAAAAAACTTGGTCATTGAAAAAAACTTTGGTCATTGAAAAAACTTGGTCATTTTGAAATTTTTGGTCGTGGCTCAAAACCTTGGGTATCCCTAACGACAACCGATAACGAAGGTAATAAATAAGGTATATACAACTATAAATCTTATTTCATTATAGGGTCTGGCAAAATTTGTGTGGGCCTCTGTTAGCGCTGGCTGCAGCTGAATGGAGCCGGCAGATCTGGGTCGGGGGGCCATGTGGCACAGATCATATTACAAGCCACCGTAAGTACGGTACCTAACAGGATTCAGCTTAAAAACCGAAGACACTCCAGATTTAAGCAGCGCCTAGGGCAGGTTTCGGCATAGCATCGGCGGAACCTTGGAATCTAGGTCGAACATACAGCCAGCCATAAAACAAAAAGCCATAAAAAAAATAAGTACTAAAAGAACATATCGAAAACCATACGGACAAACACGCATTAAGGAACATATAGAAAAAGAGATAGAAGAAAAACCACAATGCAAAATGTACACTGCAAAAAAAACATACAACACCAGGGATTCGCTGGTCGTCACCGACCCAACTACTAGTCTGGCCCTCACTGGCTTATCTATGGGAGAGCGGACGGGATCCCGAGTTTTCCAGTGGGTATGGTCGTATGTGTTTGCTAAGTGTTGATCTTGCTCTTATAAAGCTACCCCCCAAAAGGCAATTCTAGGACCTCGGGTGCCCTAAAAATTATTTTCATTTACTCCCATCTCCTATCTGCAACCTTTGGCACCATAGCCACGCTTCTATTCATCGTTCAGATCGTCTTCTAGGGACCTATTTAATTAGAGCCTCCCGCAGCTTGTCGATAGTGGTACGTTTCTCTTCCCTTTCTAAACTTCCGTTGTTATGAATTATCGTCTTTCGGCCTCCCTCTAGACACTCACCAGAACAACTACAATAGCAACCAGTACGTCCGAGTCTACCCTCTTCCGCGACTCTCCCCCCCTCTCTGCCTTTTGACTTCCTGAAACATGCCAGTTGAGACAAGAAAGGCAAAAGCCGCAAGGCTCGCCCGGGATGTAGCGGAGCGCAAGACTGGTACGCCCATCACCTTATCCCGCCTTTTCTTTTGACATTTTTTCCATCTAACGTGTACTTTTAGGAACCCAAGCACAACGCGCGCACCTTATCCGACTACCTGTCGAGATAAGGTTAATGATTTGCCAAGGTGTCTGGATTCCAACACTCATGCCTTGGGAGTATGACCCAGAGGCCCCGTGCAGGGGCGAACCGATAATCGAGCACATGAAACAACTTCATGTTTTGACCTCAGTATGCCGACATCTGAGATACGAAGTCATTTCCGAGTATTTCAACCGGGCACAAGCGCATGTAACCCACTGCGTCGGCGGCTTCCGTATCGCAAGCGATGTCCGAGTCCTTGCCGCCATGCGGTACATCAAGGTATCGAGCCTCTTCACGAATCATCTCCGACAAATTCGCCTCACTTGGCTTTCCGATACTTTGAGGGGCTGGCTTCACTGGGGTTCCCACATGGGCAAGTGGGTGAGTCCACTTTACGGCTTGATCCCGATGGAAATCAAACAGCCAGGGAAAGAACTGCGCCAGGTCAACACCTTGAGGTGGCTGACAAACCTGAAAAGCTTGCAGACGTTAGAGATTGGGTTCATGGATGTCTTACCTGGCCTCCACGGTGAACCCATGTTCTTTGGCCGCAACACGATGGAGTGGCGGGAGTTGCTCAAACTGCGCAAGCTGGAGTCGATCTCATTCCGGCTTTACTCCGCTCGCAGACGCGAGGAATTTACTAAGAATTGGGAGAATTCCGAAGGGTTTCTTCAATATAAGCGAGTACTTGCCGAGCACCTTCTCAAGTATCCAGTGGTTGCAGAGGAGGTACGTTTGAGCGCAGTTTTTACACCTTCCCTTTCCCTAGAAGATGTCTTTCGCTTCTTCCTTCCAAACAAATTTGTTGTATTTTTGGGCACAAGTATCAGGAGAGGTGGACTGACAAGTTCGATCAAACAGAAACAACGCAAACCGTGCAGGATCGATGTTCACATCGGCACTGTCAGAAGCGAGGATCATCCTCTTTCCTAGGCAGTGTGAGGTTCGTCGTCCCGGTACCTCCGCGACTTCCGTTTTCGGTTGGGTTTGCCTTCTTCGTTCATGGACGTAATGCTGACCAGTTCCTTCCTTGAGTGCCAGGCTTTTGATACGGTTCTCCCTGGGGACCATGTTATTTCACGTAATTTATTTGTAATGCAGATACCTACCCAAAGACTCACCTGGAAATACCCCCTGCCCGGGCAGCGACAGCCACTTTAGAATAGCAGCGAAACACCTTGGACGCCTCGCTTTCTGAAACTAAAAAGGTCTTCCGTGGCTCCTGACACAAATAATCAAGTGATCTGGCAGTGTCCTTGGGTAAAAATGGGAACGGCGACCATCAGTGTAGGCCAGTCATGCTGTGACGCGAGCACCTGCCCCGACCCGAGCAGATCCTGCACAGTTTTCTTTGACCATGTTTTCGGTTACTGGGCTTAAACACTTCTCCGCCCTCGTGGGGAGTTTGTTTGCATGCAGCCGAAGAGTTGTAACATCGAGCGAGGAATGGGCACACTGGCAAAGCCAAATGGAAGGAGACGAGGGAGGATTTGTGTCAGATAACGGATCTTCCTAATAGCGATATTAAAAGTGACCTATAGTGAAAGATGCCCAATCAGTGATATGTTTGTTATTTTTCGTGTGAGTATACATGTGATAACTTTTCTCGGCCACAAGCCGAGATGAACAAGCTTGTCTGTCCAAGAAGTTTGCTCGAGATCGATGAAGCTATTAGCTCACCTCCTTATAGATTACCTTCGTGTCGATTCAGCAGTGAAGGCATCATAAGTAGTGATTTTCCGAACGAAGGAGAGCAGCGGGCACTACCATTGCATGCAACATCTCCAAGTTATCTCCCTCAATGCCCCTGGATAGGGTACATATCAGCTTTGCATTATGATCAAAAGTCGAAATGTTAACGTAGCGCATGAAAATCTCGGGCCTCGAATCAAGCAGTTAAAAAAAAAAAAAAAAAAAAAAAAAAAAAAAAAAAAAAAAAAAAAAAAAAACACAGTGACGCTTCCTAGAGACACCCATACAACACTCACCTAACTTGCCGGAAAATACATAACTTCACCACAAGAATGCGAGCAACTTCAAAAGGCGAAAATTAGAAACTGAGGGACGGTACGCACATTTTTCTTGTTTTTACTCTGCAATGACTGAGGTTGTTGAGGTTGTTTGGCAATTGGTGAAGGCCTAAAAGGGAAGAAAGCTGAGCTTGCGAGACACTCTTGCGCGATACCTTCGAAATGGTGATATTTGGACAGTTTAAGGAAATTAAAAGGTAACAAATGTAATAATGCATGCATATAAACGGACAGTACGTGCCTAACGAGGTGGTTATGCTTTTGACACTAGTAGGTATTTGATGTTACCCTAGAAGGTGAGGTGGAAGGTGCATCTAACTAGACCCCAACTTTCCATTTCAGTAATGACCTGGGCAGGCGGGGCATTCCTCTTCCCTCCGTCAAGCCACCAATGAAGCATTTTCCTGATCTTTGCTCCCCAACGCCTCAGACCCCGCGCCGCCCAGGATCTTTTTTCGGCCAACGAGTTAAGAAAGCAACCCTCATCCCCACGGCTATCATCTTCACGTGTGCTTTTGTTGCTGTGGCTGATATTCCGGGGTCGCTCACTGGTGTAATTGGGGGCTGTGCAGAAAGCCTGCCCGACGAGTGAGCATAAGGCAGAAACTGGAAATTCCCCCTCTTCACCGATTACACTTTTCACACTACATCATCTGGACAGTAATGCGACCCTGAAGCCCATCGAATTCGCGTTCCATCAACTTTGAGGCCGTATGGCAAGCGGGCGTATTTGATGATCTGGTGATCAGGGGCAGTTTCCCAACTCTCAGCTGGTATCTGCTATTGGCGTTACTACCGGTTCGTCATACCACTTTTGAGTCGGCATCTCGCATTCTTTGAGGGAAGAGGCATTTAAACCAACGGCTTGGTCGCTAGAGGTACCTCGTGGCATCCATTCAACAAATCTTTCTTTTGCAGTCCCTGCTACAATCCAACACTGGAAACTCGGCAGATCTTATGCCTGTACTGGTGGGTAAGCTACGTGCCCACGATACCGCAGATTACCGCCCAAGTTCTGACTTTGATATTACCTATTTAGCTACAATCCCAGGTCAAACTTTACCTCTACACATGAGCTGCGGCCCGACCAACACACTTCACCCACCGAACCTCAACCAGTCCATGATGAGTCCAGAAGACGAACAAAGAACCACCTCCGATATTAGCGCCCAGTTGGAGGAAAGAACTACCCCTCCTGACGAGGGCAGAAGCGACAGAGACAGCTTCGAGGCGGAATCAGATCAAGAAATTCCTCCGACGGCCAGGCGCACCTCTCGTCATGGGGATAGAAGTCCCACGAGGCCAGAGACTTGCGAAGCCATTGCTCATAATGGTGAGCTGTCTTTAGTCTCAGATGAAGTCAATACCACAGGTTCAACAAAGGGAATTGATGCTAGACATCCTTTATCTTCTCCGAGTGAGAAATCTACAATGGAGGGTCGACTTTGTGACAACTGCAGGCAAATCGACTTCGACATCACGCCAGATCCCAATGACTACAACTACGGCGTCATGAAGCTGTCTGCCACGCCTGTTGACCCAAAGCCTGAGAATTGCTCACTCTGTTCGTTCTTTATTCGTCATGTTCTGTATCCCCGCGGCTACGGCCAATCCAAACGGAGACTCCAGCTTTATGCGAAGCGTCTTTCCGCGTTGTATGGGTATGACAACTTTCCAGGACATCTCGACGGTCTGGCCATGTATTTCGCGTCTGAAAATTCTATTGGCGCCGAAACGTCAATGCCAAAGCGACTTTCCGATTACTTTGTCCGCTTGAACACCGACCGGCTGTCAGCAAGTGAAACGCAGCCAGGTGTGATCGACTATAAGGTCATTTGCGAATGGCTGAGTTTATGCTCATCAACGCATTGCGATTGCATGAACAAGCACCAGTCACTGGACTTTCACGACATACCCGGGTTTCGCCTCATCGACTGCTCAACGGGTACTATAATTCCGGCTGCTCAAGCCACTGAACGGGAATATGTCACACTCAGCTATGTCTGGGGTTCGTCTCCCAATAAAAGCAGCCCGGCAGCTACCTCGTGGCTACCAGGCAGCCTGCCCCTTGTTGTCGAAGATGCGATGAAGGTCACAGTGGGCCTTGGCTACAGGTACATCTGGATCGATCGCTACTGCATAGCGCAAGACGATCCAACGATTCATGATCAAATTCGAAGCATGAACAACATATATTCTCGCTCAGCCCTGACGATAGTTGCCGCTGCTGGAAATGACGCCGAATATGGCCTTCCGGGTGTAAGCTCCCGTATACGCAGTAGGCAGTTTATTGCTACCTGTAATGAAGGTCATACCAAATTGACGACTATCCGCTTTGCGCAAGATGAGATACTGGACTCAAAGTGGTCCTCACGTGGTTGGACCTTTCAGGAAGCTGTTATGGCCAAGCGATGTCTAGCATTTACGAACTGCAAGGTATTCTTTCAATGTCAGAACACACACACGTCTGATGACTGGAAACTCCCCCCGAATACATTCGGTGTTCCTGACAAGGACTATGCAAGTGGATATCCCTTTCACTCCTTGAAAAGGAGCAAATCATACCAGGATGCTTGGGCTACCATTGGACAATACTTGTCACGAGATCTGACTTACGATTCGGACGCGCTGAATGCCATTTCGGGCGTGCTGAATAGTTTTCCTTCTGGGCAGGTTAGGTTTCTATGCGGATTACCCATTTCCAATACTTCACATTGCTCATCTCCTTTGCCGCGTGCGGACCTTACCGATCTACTAGACCCATTGTTTGCTGGACTCACTCGGAACGACTTTTATCTACCTGGCGACGCTAATATGGCTGTGCTGGTCTCGGCACTTCTTTGGAGCAGTACTTGGTGCATACGCACTTCAAAGCCTCACACTGAATGTGTACGCAGGAAAGAGTTCCCCAGTTGGACTTGGGCTGGGTGGAAAACAACGGAAGAACGGTATATGTTATTTGACAAGTCCACGTTCAATGGCCCACGTCTGTCAGCTACCGAACAACTCGTTCGGAACACCATAAACATCACGTTTGGAGACTCGGTGCTGAACTGGTCGGACGCCAGAGAGAAAATACTGGATCTGTCCGATCAAGGAATGATTCCGAGTATTATGACGATCGTAGGCAAAGTCTTCGATGTTAAGATAAGAAGATGCGAAGACGTGCGCTTGGGGATTGCCGGTTTCCCATGGCTCATTATTTGGCCCCGATTCCTGGAAGCTGTTGTTGATCAACGACAATATAAGGACCCCTATGCTGTACATGGTGCCACATATCCTCCTCCACATATATTTGAAGAGGAACCAGGGCAGACTCAGGATCTAATCGCTTTGCTCCTCACAGTAGGAAAATCTTCGGATGACTTCCGGTGTAAGTTCCTGTTGCTCCGGCCAGTAGAAGAAGGCGTCAATGGGCCCGTATACGAGCGCGTCACCTCTTGCGAGGCGACCATCAACAAGGGGAAGTTTATGGAATGGAAGAAAGAACAACAGTTGGAAGCTCCCTTGATTCAACTTAGGACTATGAAGGTGGCGATCCGTTAGGTGATAGTTGGAGCAACGGCGTATTCTCAAGTTCCGTTGTATTTCCATATTTCTTTCGACTTCGACATGTGTCTTGCAAGTACAAAAAATATTTACCTACCTAGGTAGAGGGACCAACCAACCTCGCTTTCAATGTTAGGAATATTAAGCACAACAGAGGGTACCTACAAAACACGAGGTTTATCGACAATGTTCCATTGCAGCAAAAGCAGCAGTGGTGCACACTCCGGTTTCTCGTATAATGCTATCGTCTGACTTAGCTAGAAACCAACATCACAAGAGGTAAAGCAGCAATTTAGGAGGAGATTATTGCAAATGGTTACTTTTGGCCACTTTTTGCTGTCCATACTTTTTGATGAATGAGGTTGTTTGGCGGTTGGTGAAGGCTTGAAATGTAAGGAAACTGGAGCTTCAAAGACACTCTTGTGCGATACCCCCGCAGTATGGATTTTGATTGGATGAGCGAATAAAAAGTCGACGAAAGCAGTAATGCATGCGTCTAAAGGAGTACAATTTATGTAACGATGGAGTCAAAGCCAAAGGAAATGAAGCACCACCGGAATTGCATCAAATCCGATACGCCAAAGGGCCATTCAACCTTTTTGTACTCCAGTACATACGTAGAACGGGATAGCAAACGGAAATACCAGACAGCTCGTTCATTAGTATTTGGTGAAGTATAAGAAATTCTAGATGAAACTGACGGCGAAGGGGAACAAACGCAAGACACGGACTGCCAATTGAACAGAAGGTTGAGATGAACATGTGCAGCATACGATGGTTTTCCAAGGAGTCAAGCTCTGTTTGCAGAAGGGAGTGTTTTAATTGAGGTTGGACTGTGTCAGTCAAAATGAGAAAGGACAAAAAAAGGGAGAGATGGGACTTACCAATTGTCCAATTCCATGCTCATACGCCTCAACTCGTTCCATGACGAAGGACTCATACGAAGTACCATAAACATCGCGTTCGGAAATTCGGTGATGATGTGGGTAAACGTCAAACGAAGAAATGATGGGCAGTCTGGTGGATCAAGGCGTGATCCCGAGTATCATGACCATCATATGCGAACTGGAAGTCTTCGATATCAGCATCAATAACATGCATGTGTGCCGAGTGGCTGATCATTAGTACAGTTCAATACTCGTTTGTTTGTTAGCTCGAGACCTCTCACCAGCTTGCTTCCCAAGGCATTTTCATATCTCATCCATGGAGGTACATGTATATTTGGCTCTACAACTATACCCCCCCGACTTTCGAAATCCTCCAGGTATAAAAGGATATTTTTTACACTGCCTGTATCTTCATTGGATCAGAAGCAGTTATCCGCAGTCATCTCGTTCAAAGAACCTTGGTAGGTTCCTAGAGGTACATATTCCTCGACGAAGTCGGTGATTTTTTCCTTCCTCTATGCCCACTCCTCAAACAGTCGCCAGACGCCATGAGAGGCCGCACGTAAACGACATCCATATAATCCTGACAACTGAATGCTGGTCCGTCACCAGGTAAACCTGAGAAAATAAGACAACCACGACGCTAAATCTTTGTAGAGAATCGAGGTTCACTCGAACCAATGGACACCGATCTGTTGTTCGAACTTGTAAGTTGGCTGATGCTCTGACTACATGATATCAACCAGACACATTAGATTGTTAGTCGGTGTCTTTAAGGAAGCGTGGACAAAATTGGGGGAAACCCCCTCAAGGGAGTACAACATACCTGCCTGAGGTCCTCCCGCACCGACTCCGAAAGGATACGTTTAAGCCTCTGGAACTCGGGCGTGCCCTCTGCAATTTTGGTATTGCGATCCGAATTGGGTCTGCGGAAACGGAGTTTGACACGAATCTTGTCCAGGTTGCGCAGCGCTGTGAGTCTCTTCATTTGGCGGGGACCGAAGAGCTCGTTGATGATGGCCGCAACATTGTCTTGAACGTTTGTGTCTCTGTACAAACGCCAATCGGTGACTACCATTTCAAGCGTCTTAAGCTGCTTCAGCTGCAACAACCAGTCTAGGCTCTTGATCTGGTCATGAAACCCTCTATACACGTGGAGGATGACGTGCTGAGTATGGGACGTAAAGAGAGCAGAGGAATGTACGTAAGGCTGTCGGATGGACCAGCTCGCGCTCATACTTGTCCGGATATAAATCTGGCTTCGGTGGAAATACTCGGAGAGGACTTCGTATTTCATTTGTTGGCAGATGGAGACTAGCTTGTAGAGCCGCTTAGCCTGGAGCCTAAAAAAGACGACTACCTGGCAGAGAAAGTGACAGTGGGAATTAACATCCTGGACATAATCGGTGTGTTCTCTGAAAGTAATCGTCCACACGTAGCGGTATATCGCGTGTCGGATCTCGAGCGGGGCAGCGAGGATGGGAGGTATTGCTTCGGAGGTCATGTTGAATGCTGTGGCTTTGAGAGGGTCAGCTGTATGGAACAAACGCTGGATGAACGCTGAACAAACCATTTACTGGGCCCTAGTGGCGGCTTTTCAACTGGCTCTTGGATCTAGTGAGAAGAAGGAATAGCCGACGGAAAAGCGAAGACGAGGGATGCGGGAATTGGAGAAGGAAAATGGGCTTGGTTATTTGGTGGTGATGGAGAAAAGAGATAGAAATTAGGGCAGCCCCTCGTATACCTAAATACTGAGCCGAGGTGCCGGTGAAGGGAACGAACCGAAGTGGGAGGCACTGACTGCCAGCAGAAGGTTGAGGATGAACAAGTGAAGGGCATGCGCCATGCGGCGTGGAGCGCTTCACCAACGCTCACCCACCATACACGGGACGGAGTGCCTCGGTGACTTGCACAGGTTCAATAGAAGGAACGGATTGATTAGAGATTGATACCACTCGTATCTCACGTAGATGTAAATTGTTGTCCATGTCTATCTCGTTTATCCTAGTAAACCTGAGCCTCGTCGAGAATATCTTTCCCTCTATGGCCCTCTCCTAATATCGTTCACCTCTACAGAAGACCCCGAAGTATGCCCTTGTATACCACATACACTGGTATGTGGTGTGATGTCGACTAAAAGTTCAACAACAGGAGACTAGCCCGTTGTAAAAGTTCCGAAAGCAAGAAAGAAAAAAGAACGAAGAAGCTGAGATGACCACAGCGTCAAATACATGTACTAAAGGACCGAGGCCACTCGGCGTCGACACCTCCAATGTGCTGCTCAATCAAGTAGGTGCGCCTTGGCTCTTCCTGGATATCATCAATGTACCAGAAATTGTTAGCCCGTGTCATCACGTCCACGTTCTATCATTGATGATATGGGGAAGAGTGGTAAAAAAATACGCACCTGGTTCGGAGCCTTCAGTATCACATCCATGATTTCTTTCTTAGTTGTCGCAAACCATTTCGATCTCTCCACTTCGTCTTTCTCCGCGACGGTGAGATCACCATCAAACCAGTTTGACAACACCTTGAAGACGACCTTCTCCAAATTCCGTAGCTTCATGAGTTTGGAGAAACAGCTAGAACAAATGAAGAGATCGGTTGCGTTTAGATCTCTGTGGGACGCCTTCGCCTGGAGCTGCTCCATCATGGTAACCCATCTTTTGGAGATAACAAGCTCAAGGGTCTTGAGCCGCTCCAATTTCAACAGCCAGTTCAAAGCGCAACTGGCGCTTCGAGTTCCCTCGGAGTTCCCCAGGCAAAGACACGGCTCCCATTGAAGACTGACATGTTGGGTGTAATGCGTCAAGAGGTGGGAGAATTGGATGCAATGTGGGGCATCGAATTCTGGACGAGGTCTGTTGTTGTGAATGGAGGTATGGTGAGCCAGCTGTCCACGGTGCCATCGAAAGTATACCTGGGTTCTGTGGAAGTATTCCGAAAGAACTTCGTCCCTCATCTGCCGACAGATCGAAACCAGCTTTTGAACTTGTCCAACCTGGAGCTTGACGTAGCTTTTGTTCAACCAGCTAGGAAAACGCTGCCCAACATACTTGTTGGTATCGACTTGAAGAGTCCAAGCGTAACGGTATATTTTGTGCCGAATCTCCAACGGGAGAGCGAGGATGGTAGGTTTGGAGTTGGAGGCCATGTTGACAAGCTATGAGAGGGTAAGCTGCTGGGAATACACGATAGATAAAATTTGAGCATACCTCGGCTCTAGTGTGTCTTGGAAGTATAAAACCAGGGCGTCGACGACGTTTCTGGCGGGATATACTGCTTGCAGTTTGAGTTTGGTGACTCCGAGCTTAGGCGACTAAAATGTGGTGATTCTGTAGTTGTAATGGGGAAGAAAGAAAAAAACAGGCATGCCATGGTAGCTTAAATATCTAGGATGGGAGTGCCGGTGAATGGAATCGAATGGGTGCCAAGAGGCACAGCCGGCCAACACAATAGCAGAGTGACGCGGTAGAAGCACCGAAGGTTTGGAAAGTCGTCTGGTCGAGAGGACTTCCCTTCACGTGGACGATAGAAAAGGAACCGCAGAGGGAAGGGACCGAGGTGGTAAAAAGCATCCAATAAACCTGATATTCGTTTGTTCGTCCACTTTGAAAATATCCGAGGACCAGATCAGACGACTGTCAAACTGGTGTCAGGTCGTAACTGGTGCCAGCGCCCTCGAAGCTCGCAGGCAGCGACCCGACACGAAATGGATCAATATAGGCGGCCAAAAATAATTCCAAGTCAACTTCCGCGTATACATAGAACAGAAAGGCAGGACAGAGCGCAAGCATCGCACAAGACGTTGGCGGGCACAAAATCGGGCGGCGAGGAGTCGCCATATTCCTCCTCCACTTCTTCGACTGTATCCATGGCTGTAGGCGGCGATAGTGGTTGCTGTTGTTGAGTCATTTGGGATGCTGGAAGGACCCGGCGCGTCAAGACGTGAGATGCGGAGTGAACCGGTGTCAGCGACAAAGTCACCTCAACGTAGAAAGAGGTAGTCACCTTCGGCCTAGCCTAATTAGACAAGATGTGGGCCGCAGACGGTAACGCTTGGCGCTGCCTGATTAATTTCCCAACTGTAAGCCGTATCGGCAATCGAAGGTACATCGACCGTCGTCGTGGTGGTGATGGACGTTGTGATGGTGACTGGTGATGGTTGTAAAGAGGATAACTTGAGAGACGTCAGAAACGGGAACTTCCAACTTTTTCACTTCTTCAACCCCGCTTCTCCCCTCCCCTCCCCTCTCTTCCGCTCTCTCCTCGCTCCTTCTCCCTCTTTTTCTCCCCACCTTACTTTTCTCATCCATCGTACTTACCTTAACTAGAAAGCAAATTTCTTACCATTAGACACTGTCCTCAGTGGGCCGGGCGCTTAGTCATGCTGGTGCATGAGGTGTGCATTCGAGACATAACTTGTGCGTGGACAAATTGGGACCATGCATTGTACACAGGCAGCAGATTCATCATTGGTTTCTGACCCTACAACTATATGAGTACAGGCACCTCTTCCTATCAATCCCATCCATCAATGCCATCTTCGGTTCACCGTCTGTTGACATCTCAATCCCAGAATGGAAGTACTTTACAAGAATTTCAAGCCCTCCCTGGTATCGATTCGTAAAACTTATGTCGAGCATGTCTTCATGGTGGCTGGGATGTGCAATGAGCACATGATCTTCCAGGCACCGACATGGCGCCCATGCTTCTGTACCATATAGGATTATCGCCGTCTCTCGTCAGTTTTTCCCTTCCTCCCAGAAAACCACCCAGGCATGCTCCCCTAGGGAGACATCAAACTTCGTCCAACAAAGGCCACTTGACTCCAACAGCACCAATGTGGTGCTCGATCTTGTGAAAAACCGAGTCCTAAGTGACGTCGACGCGTTAGCTGAGTGAACAGTCCCGAAGAAGAGGAATGAAGCAACCCCGATCAAAGGTGAATAACTGGGTAAGGGAACAACTTTAACATACCTTTCTCTCAGGGATACCCTTTTCCTCAATAACCGCCAAGAACGCCTTGTACCTAGACAAACGCACCTTACCCTCAGGGACATTCTTCTCCCCCATTTCCTCCATCTCCTTCTTTGCAGCCATGAACGCCAATGAGCTAGGCCTCTGCCTCCAATACCACTCCGTCAGCTCCGCCTCATACTCCTCAGCATCATCATCGTCCTCAATGAACGTCGTCCAACATACGACCTTCTCCAGCGTCCTGGGAAGCCTCAGGAGCTTTGGGAGGCACTCGTCGCAATATGTGGGAGTATCCGTAAATACGACCTCGACTGTCTTGAGGCTTTCCAACTTCGTCACCCACTCCAAACCGTGAGGTCGGATCGCAGGCTGGTGTTTCGAACCATCAAAGCACAAACAGCCAGTCCAGTGGATACTGACGTGTTGAATGTAGTCGGTAAAAAGCGACGACGACTGGAGCACCTCGAAGATTGCGTAGTTGGGAAGGGAGAGGGGGGAGGGCTTGGGAGGACGATTGGCGGGGCTGTGGCATCGGTAGAGAGCGCGGACAGAAAGGGGTGGGTAAACACTACCCAGATGGAACTGCTTCTTGGGGAGAATGCGAAGGAAGTACACATCGGTGAGTTCCTCCCGAATTTGTTGACAGGTGATGGCGAGGTTTTGAATAGCGGTGATATTCTCGAGCTGCTGGTTGAGTCGATCAACATTCTCCGAGTCGCTGTAGAAGTCGCCATCGGTGTCACTATCGGTGTTGCTGTCAGACTCGTCATCGAGGCCGCCCGGAAGAGTCCAGATCTCCCGGTAGATCATAAGGCGGATCTCAGTCGGTAGACGGAGCAAAAGGGACTTGCTATTTGAGAAGCGAATTTCGGATGTTTTCTTTGAGGATGCAAATGTTTGACGTTTCTTTTGAGCAGGCGCATGTCGTATGTTTCTTTTGGTAGAGTACATGATGGATGCTTTCTCTGGGAATGGGAGAGCCAGAACACACGTCGGATGGTTTTTTCCTCAGAGAGTGTTAGCTGCTTCGAACACATATCATTATTGCATTCCCCTGCTGAGCCTACTTACCTGGCGACCTATGGGAAGTCGGGGTATGGCGAGGACCGAGGAGAGGCTCTCGCAATGAAGCGAGGAGGATGGATCGCAAAGGTCGCTTGAATGAGAGAGGCGGTATATCTTGGTTGTCGAGTGTAGTGATCGTTAAATTTTGGGGGAACGCGACAAGTTTCTAACGAAGATAGGGGAAATTTGGAGGTGGAAATCGTCGAGATAATAACAGGTTGACTTTGAAGTGTTGTCAAGAAGAAGGGAAAAATTAATTCCAGGCAGCCAGGACGGCATTCGTTAAGTGCGGGACGTGGTGAATTGAAAGGCTCGGGGATAGGTGAAAAGCAACGAATCCCGCTGTCTTGGCAAAGGTTGAAGAAGAGCGGAAGCGGAAGATGGGGTGCTCAAGGTTCCAGGTTTCCGGTGTCGAGGCCGGGTGAAGGCCGTCTCCAGTCCAGGTTCTGTATCAGAGGACCTAGTCAAACACATCAGACGCGTCAATCATTAGCAGAATATTTGGGTACGTTTCAACTGATGTTCATACACAACGGTTACTCAGTTGATGATCCATAGAGATACACGACCGGTGAAGGAAAAACAACCACCGCCATTAGCACCACTTTCACAACCCAAATGCATCGCGGCCGTCGTCGTCGTCGCCGTTATTATCGTCACTATCGTCATTGCCGCCGCTGTCATTGTCGCTGTTGCCCGGTTGATTGAATCTGCGATACAAATAAACAGTTTGAGGATTGAAGCGGTGATGCAATCAAACTTGGAGTAATGGTTCTCGTGATGGTGATGGTTGTAGAAGGGAGAAAGTTGGAAGACCTTGGAAAATTCGAGTTCATCGCTTGGACACCCCGCTCCATACCCCTCTCCCCCCTTCTCTCATCCATCGTGGTTTCCTAAAATCTCAATGCATTAGCGTTAGTCAAACACGCAGTGTCTTAATTAGGTTCCAGGAGTGGGCGGGAGATTACCTTACTAAGTTATGCTGGCAGTGGTGCATGAGGTTTGCACCTGCATTCAAGAGAAAACTTGTCCATGCATTGGACTCAATGAATGATCCGTCCTTCAAAACCTTCAACACCATGGAACTCGATATGCCCAAGTCAATCATTATGGATATCTAATCCTAGAACTGACTTATGTAAGAACCTCTGCCTGACTGATCAAATTCCACTTTTGTCCGCGCCGTCTCCTGGCATCTCACTTTCTGACCGGACAGGTATCCTAGGGACAGGCATGCAAGTATGCAACCCAATGACCGAGTGTCTTCTTCGTGTCCCCTCGAGCCTGCATCCCACGGACCGTCCTTTTACCAGATCGAAAGCTTCCGAATCCTCCATGTCGGTATTCAGATCCTGTCCAACAGAGGCCACACAACGCCGACAGCACCGAAGTGGTGTTTGAACTTGTACTCCGGTGCTTCTTTCTTGACGACGGCATCGATCTTATTACCCTCCAGATCTTCCTCCTCCACCCCGGCCGTATGCCTTTCCCTCTGGAACCACCCCTTTTCCGCCCACTTCCCATCCCCTCGAACGACAATTCTGTACCGCCGACCAGCAATATTGGGGTTGTCGTCAGGATACCACGGTCGACCGACTGCCTTCTCCAACGTCATCATTACCTCGGTGAGCTTCCTCCGGCACTCGCGACAGAAAAAATCGGGCACGTGCCATATCTCCTGCCACCGCTCGTCTTCAGTGGGCGCCACCATACCCGGAACCCATTCCTTCAGGAAATCCTCGGTCGCACTGTAGAGCGGGTCGGTGATTACCAGCTCCAGCGTCTTCAGCTGTTCGCACTTGCCAAGCCAGTCGAGGACCTCATTACAATCCTGCGGGAAATGATACTGAGAGCCTAACGTGATGATACATTTATCCCAGTGCAGGCTGACGTGCTGGACATGTTTGGTGAATAGTGGAGAAGACCGAAGTTTCTCGAGGAAATCAAAGTGGGAAGCGCGGTGCGCGAAGTATGCGTGAAGGCGCGGGTGGGAGTTACGCAGGTGGACTTGGGTGTGCGCGAGCTCCGCGATGAGTTCATCGCGGATCTGGGCGCAAGTGTTGGCAAGGTTCTGAAGACTGGCAAATGCCTCCAACTGCTGGTTGATTTGAGCGAAGTCTTCTTCGACGTCGGACTCGGAATCCTGGTCGCTGTCGAAATTGGAATCACGTTCGTTGTCCGAGTCGACATCTTCGACATTTTCGACATTTTCGTCGTCGTCGGAGCCGGGTTTGACAGTGACTGCCCAGACCTCCTTGTAGATCATGAACCGGATCTCAGCCGGAAGGGAGAGGAGATGTAGAGGTATGTTGTGGCTGGGAATCGACATTTTGAATACGAAAGGTGAGTAGTGGTGGTTGCCGTTGATAGTTGTGGTCATAAACTAACGTAGTCCTGGATGGTAATGGTCGACAATGTCTTCGGAAAGATGTGATGCGAAACGTAGAATTGAAAATAGACTGGGAAGCCGTGCCGCAAAATTGTAGTGGCCGATGTGCAAAAGTTGACTCGAGAAAATCGGCTTGACCCTGAAGTGGTGTTAGGAAGAAGGGAAAAAGACAGCCAGGGCAGCCAGGGCAGGATTAAATACTGGAGGGTGTGTCAGTGAATGAAGAGTTAAGGTAGGTGTCGCCACTTGGCAAGTTGGCAGAGGTTCAAGAAGAGGGCAAAGGAGCTCGGATACTCAGCAAGGTTCCAGGTTTTCCGTCTCTGTACAAGGTGAAGGGTGCCTTTAGGATCCCGTCTTTGCCGAAGGACTCAGGCTGGTCTCTGAGAAAATTATTGAGACCATCTCAGCCCAGGCTACCCTCCCTGTCTCGAAGTAGGAAAGCAACGCACAGTGGATTGATCAAATGCCCAAGTATTACAGTGTTCTCCAGGTAGATTTCAACCATATATTATAGCATTTTGCTTTGCACAAAACGTTGTTGCCTTCCTTGTGCTGGCTTTCCTCGAATCCCCGTTGGTGTCGTTTTCCTCCTTCATTTCCTTTTTTTTTTCTTTTTTCTTTTTTTTTTTTTCCGCCAACTCCCAAGGGTAGAGGTAGTGTCTAGAGGTGGAAGTTTGGAAAAGTCTCAATTCTAAACAATTTTGGTTTTGCCATGGACGAGTCAAGATTAATAGATGTACTAAATCCCCGTCACCTGCAAAATACACAGCAAATATGAGACTTGAAAGATAAGGTATGAATTAAATTGAGTCCAGCAAGAACCAGTGAACTTCAACAGCACCCAGGTGGTGCTTTATCTCGTGCACTACCGATTCCTGGTGAGTGCCATCCTCCTGAGGATTCATTTCAGCCCTCGGCGCCGCCAGCGACGGCTTGACCGTAGCCCTCTCCCTCCAAAACCACTCCGCCAAATCCGCCTCCCAGTTTGGATCAATAACCGCCCACTCGTAAACCCAGCACTTGTCGTAGTCAATGAACATCCGGAATTTGACCTTCTCCAGCGTCTTAGGCATGGACACGAGTTGTAAGCGGCAGTGCTTGCAGAACTCCAGACCCTCGACTGTGTCGTGAGGCGACCACCCACCGTCAGCCCGCGTCTGCGCGCTTTCCGAATTGGTGATGGCGACCTCGAGAGTCTTGAGGTTCTCACACTGGGCCAGCCAGTCCAAACCGGTCGCCCGGACCGCATCCGTGTACCAAACACCAAAGTGCCTCATGTCACGGTTCATGCGTTTAGACTCGGCGCAGTAACAACCATCCCAGCGGACACTGACGTGCTGGATGTATTGCGTGAACAACGACGACGACTGGAGTACCTTGAAGATCTTGCGGTTGATCAGCGGTAACTGCAAGATTTTGCCTCGAGGCACCGGACGGCGCCCGGAGCTGTCATAGCGAGGCTCAGGCGGATAAACATCCCCCACGTGGATCTGGGTCTTTGACAGCACACGGGTGAAGAACTCCGCGATAAGCTCGTCACGGACTTGGTGGCACGAGTTGCTGAGGTTTTTAATGGTGGTGACCATTTCCAGATGCTGGGTAACTTGCTCCAAGTCCTCCGAGTCAGAGTCGTAGTTGTCCTCCTCTTCAGAGCTGGAGTCATCGTCGTCAAGGTCCTCGTTGCCGGGGTCGGCCAGGTGAGTCCACAACTCCCGGTAGATCATGAAGCGGATCTCGAGAGGGAGACGGAGGATGGGGAAGGTGTTGGTGTTGTCGGAAGACGACATTTTGGATAGTTCTGAGATGGTGTTAGCTGCATGGAACATGTGTCGGGATTGCCTGCTGAGATTACCTACCTGTCGACTCTGGAGAAGTGAAGCCAATAGAGTATCTTCCCGCTTGCAATGAAGGGAGAAAAGGACGGATCGCAAAAGTGGACCGCGATGCGAAGTAATGATAGAGATGCGGGACGAGACTGGGTAGTAGCCGTCGAAGGTACCTCTAGTGATCGTTGCGATTGTCAAGAAGATGTGATGCCGAAGTCTCAAAGGTGAAAGATTTGGAGTCCTATCGTGAAATAGTGACCGATGTGCAAAAATCGATGGACTGCAGAAAATCGGGCTGACTTTCTTTTGAGGTGGTGTCAGGAAGAAGGAAGAGTTGATGCCAGGGCAGCCAGGGCAGCCTTATATACTAGCTGGAGGGGGGGTGCCGGTGAATTGGAGGCCGAGTGAATGGTTGAAGAGTACCTGAACGGGTGTCGCCACCTGGCAATGGGTGAAGGAGGACGGAAGAGGTCGGTTACACAAGGTTCCCGCGTAGCTTCGAAGGCAAGTGAAGGCCTTCTCCAGTCCACAAGGTTTTGTGGATCCGGTCACCTTCACCTTGATCTGGCTAGGCGAACCTGTGGCTTGAGGGATATATACTTATCGTTATCATCACCACGCACTTCACTCGTACTCCAACCTTAGCAGAATTCTCATCCCAGCAAATTACCATGCTGTCCCCAACCCGGGCCTTCACTTGCTCCACTCGACCGACGAACACATGCGAGCTGCTCGACATCGGCATGGTTCCGAATGACCCTTGGTTGATCCTTGGCAATAACTTTCTGATGCTGGCCGACATTCTTTGGGTTCTGAGTAAGTAGCGTTTTTTTCGCACTGGGGCCCGGCCCAAAATGGCAGGAAATCGAGCAACTTGGACACTCTGGCACAACGTTTCCACCATAACAATTTGTGATGAGAAAAGAGGATATCAAAAGAGGTAGAACATTTTAATATGAATTTGGGAAGTTTTAACTGATTCAACGATGTTGTCACTTTGTTGTTGCCATTTTGTCGTAGGAGGTCCCTATTCCTTTTTTGCACAAGAACTCTTGCGCCGTGACACTTTGCTTATCTCTGGCGAATGAAATGTGCGATAAGAATGTACCTATGTAAAGACTGCTGAGGGTTTGTGCCCCTGACGATAACTGCTGTCGACGATGTACCGTTGTTGAGGGTGAAGTTCTTTGAGGGTGGAGCCGTCGAGGACAAAGATCGTCGAAGGGAGGAAAAGACTGACTCGACTGTGAAGTTGTTCAACGGAAAAACAGAAAACCGGAGCCAGGGCAGCATTAAATACCTACTAGTAATAGGAGAGTACTGGTGAATGGGAAGACCAGTGAATAGTTGAGAGGTGACGATTGGCGCCATCTTGGCCAGATTGAAGAAGGGCAGAAGAGGTTGGGTGCTCAAGGTTTCCAAATTTGATGCTAGATGAAATCCATCTTCACTTCAGTTCAGGTTCCTATTCCATCAAAAGTAATCATGCACAACAAACGTACCGATGACATTAACCTTGGGACTCCAAAGTGAAACATGTGTTTCGAACAAGATACATTTGTTGATGTCATTGCCGGGGTTAGAAGACCGTTAAGTTGAGAAATGAAATCGAAGGGCAGATGGGTGGTGGTGGTGGTACTTGTGAAAGACTTGGACTTCCAAGTGTGAAGCCATCGCGAAAATTTTGGTGGAATCAATCAAATCAAACCACCCCAAGCGGGGTTGCGTATTCACAGTGGAAGGAAAGAGCAAATCATTGAGCCCTGGCCCAGTTTCTAACGGATCGACAGAGGTGCTCGTTCCTTACTTCCCTAGAAAGTACAAGTGAGCCCAGTAAGTGTCGTTAAGTAGGAAGGCGCGAGCTCGGTCGAGCTGGATCGAACAATACTCGCCCGGAAAGAACCGACCGGGGCCATCAACACAGGTAAGGAAAAGCCTAAAACACGAGACCAAATGGCACATCCAGCCGTATTCCGCCCGTATCTTTCCACTGCCGCATGTTCAACGGAATAATTTCGTTCTGCTGCGATCCCGCAGCCCGCCCATGAACACATTCTACTAGTCTCTTCTCCTCGTCTCATACTGCTTCGAGTCCGGAACACACAGGCAGCCATGCTTTCCCAATTCGCGGAATGTCTTGCTAACTCCCACTCAAACATTCGACGGACCAGCCCCGTCACGGACAAGCAGTCAGATATTTGGAAAGTGTTTCGGTAATTTCGTGTCCCTCGACGAAGCTATTCTTCCAGAGTCAGACTGCGCATCATCAAACTTCTGAAGGCTGCCAAGACACTCGGTGAATTCCTTTGATGTCGAACCACAGTCCCTAGTAAAAGGCGAGGCAATTGAAACAATGATGGCGACGTATGGCGACGTCAGGACGACCGAGCTCCGCGTTGGTGAATGGAACACCTTTTTGCGTAGTACCAGTGCTGGACGAAGAGTCCCCTGAGCGATGCCTGTGTCATCGTCGGTAGGGGTGTCTACGTTCGAACTTCCGAAAATGATGTGAAACAAGACTGGTCGTAAACATGCTGCTGAAGGACGTGAGAGAGAAGGAAACAAAAAAAATAAAAGAAGAGAAGAGAAGATGGCATGGGTGGGTATAAGTAGGGTTCTGAATCAAAAGAAGGAATGATAAAAGTAAGAAAAGAAAATTTGGTCCCCCCAGAACGCAAATCCCTAGCCCACCCAACCATTCCCTTCACCTCCTTGCCTGCCTAAAAAAATCCTAAAACGCCACTTCACCCCTCTTTCTTTCTACCACTGAAGGCCTGGTACTTTAGAGTCTCTCCGACAAAGGCCACTCGACGTCGACGGCACCAACATGATATGGAAACTCGTACTCCCGCGGCTCCTAAATGTTGACACACACCGAATCGTTAGTGTTCCCATCCAATCTTGAGCGTGAACAAAGAAGCAGGGCAGGGAAGAAAAAGAATAACATACCGCACTGTCATCCACCACCGCACCCCTAAATCGCCTCCAACACCCCGACCTCGAAGCTGCCGCTTCCTCGATCCTCGTCCTGTGGAACCACTCCGTGACCTCCCACGTCTCGTCCACGGCAGCAGGGTGGTCCTCGTCATCCAGGTTGGGATCCTCACGGCACCATACCCGGAAGACGACCTTCTCCAGAGATTCCGGCAGCGTCATGAAGGATTCCCAGCAATCACAGAAGAAATCCATGAAGTCATCTGCGCCTCGTTGGTCCTCCGTGGAGCCCCATTCCGGACCCCATTCCTCATCTGACGAGTCGTCATCGTCGTACTCAGGTCCCCATTCCTCATCTCCCTGAACCTGAGCAGCCTCCTCAGCTGCCGCCTCCTCCTCGACCACAGCGAAAACCGGACCCGGACCCGGAACCAACGGCGGCGCGATTGGCGCGGTCGTCAATTGTTTCATAGGAAGGTAAAATGGGTCGGTGAAGACCACCTCCATTGTCTTCAGGTTCGGCAAGGTCGTCAGCCATTGAAGGCAGGCCCGGGGTTTGATCTGCGGCCGGTACCTTGCTCTATCATCGTCGCATCCGCTCCAGTGGAGGCTCACATGTTGGAGATTTTGTGCGAAATAGGCAGAGGACTGCAGCTCTTTGAAGATCCGATGGTTGGTCAGTGCCACAGGTGACGGGGTAGGGGTTTCGTAGGCACTGCCCAGGTGAATCTGGGTCCGGGGAAGGACGCGCGTGGCAAATTCGTACCACAGCTCGTCACGAATCTGTCGGCATGACCCGGCGAGGTTCTTGAAGGTCGTCACCAACTGCAGCTGATGAGAGGCTTGGATTGGCTGCTTAGCTTCCTCCTGGTGCTGCTCATGGGAGAACCTGATAGGTACAACCCATAACGCGCGATAGACTGAGAGCCGGATCTCCGGAGGGAGAGACAGGAACCGGAACGCGCTGCTGGTGGAGGGCATTTTGGGCAAGTGTAGATATTGTAAAATGGGAAGAGTTGGTAAATGTGCCTTATATAGATACTGGTGGTTACGAATGATGGTCGTCCTGGGGATCTTGTCGAGGATGGAAATTGTCGGAGGTAGAGGTCGTTGAGGTTGGAGGCTACCAAGGGTAAGGTTGTTGATAGTGAAGCTCGTCGAGGATAATTATCGTCGACTCAAACGTCGCTTGAAGATGAAGGTTGTCGAAGTAGAAGTAATTGGAAGAATAGAAGATACTGCTAGAGGTAGAGGTCGTTACGTCAGAGGTTGTCTATGGTAAATGTTGTCGTCAGTGCAGATCGTTGATGTTAAATGTCGTCGAAAAGAAATGTCGCTGAAGATGGGTATTGCCGAGGGTAGTGTTATTTGGAAGAAGGGAAGACGTTACTAGAGGTAGAGATGTTCGACGTCCTGTAAAGATACGACGAGTAAACCTGGATAAAAATACCTAGGCTGGAGAATGTCCGACGTTGAAAGTCGACGACAGAAAATCGGATTGACTTTTGAAGTGGTTTAGGGAAGAAGAGAGATTGGAGGGCAGGGCAGCCTTAAATACCGCTACCGGAACTGACTGTCGTTGAATAAAAATGCAAATTACTAGTGAATGGAAGTTCCGCTTGGCAAGGCTAAGTGAAGGGTCTGTAGTCTAAATCGAGGGACTCAGGCCCACGGATGTGCCAGTTACCTTCAAACCTTGGTAACGATAGGTAGGCGAATCTGTGCCTGGTAGGATGTGTCGAGGCAGTTGTCGTTGTCCTCCCATGTCTTCGAACTTGCTGGCTTCAACCTTGACGTGCTCCGTAGGTATCCCAACAAACAACTAGGAGCATGCTATCGGTAATCCGGTCCTTGACTTGATCCCACTTCTCCCCAGCGGTATTCTTAGGAACATGACAGGTAGCCTACTAGGCGAGAACTGTCACATGGATGGTTTATATGTGTTGAAAATATGGTTGAAGGTAGGTAAAGTCGTCGAAAGAAAGTAGGTAACTTGGTTAAAGATAAACGTCGGCGAAGGTAGTTCAATAGTACCCAGACAACACCCATCCACCCATCCAGTTCAGACTGGGTCGTGTCAAAGTGTGTTGTGTGCGCGTCGTGCGGTCCGAGGTCTTGTGGGCAGATCGACAAGCGGAATCTCGTCGCTCTCTTGATTGAGCTCGTGGCGCGAAAACAGTCCTACTGGGACTCGAACATATCTGTTTGTTGACGGAGGTAAGGTATCTTGATAGGTTGGTATCTTACCTACCGCGGCTTTGCGTAAGCACAGGCCTCTAATTTCTACCTGTAATGAGATCCTTGGAACAATGGCCGAACTTACCTTTCTGCTTTCAATGGACACCTTGAGGTTTATGGTGGGTAGGCGTGGTATTCGTGATAAGGTTCTTGGTGGTGATCTTTTCGGTTTATATACCAGTTAGGCAGATTTGGCTTCCCACGCGTGCTTTGCGGGAAAGTGAGCCCAGCACCTCCAGTCTTGACTGCAGCTTGGTTAGATGAGTGATGTAGTGTGCAGTATGGTGCAGTATGGTGCCTAGTAGTCATCTCCCTTATTAATACTCCTTTCTCAGGTGTCAGCATAAGTAGTTGCCATCACCAAGAGCCTGCTTGACCAGCTTTGATTCTCTTTGGATCCAACCATAATCACAGCAACACACATCGGCCAAACACAATCCAAACACAATAGACGGAAATCCCGAGCCTCCATCAAACACAGCCGCAGATAAATAGTCACTAATCGTCCAGACTTGCTTGTCAAATGAGATGTCTGGTGTATAACCAGGGCGCAGCTCGACCATGAACGCGAATGGCAAAAGGTTGCCCTTTCCATATCCAAATAAAAGTATAACTATAAAACACCTAACCTTTGATATGAAATCATGCTCAATGATGATGATGTCCAAACTGCGTGAGAAGCGGTAATAGCATCCCCAAAACAGTGAACATGGTGTCCCTCAGCGGCTTTGGCTGCCTCCTCTGTTGCGAACTGCTTCCGTCTGCGTATCCGTTGCTGCTGCTTGAGTGATGATCGTGGGAGTTGCTGTCTTCTTGCATGGCATGCATGGCCACATACCTAGATAGCGTTTGTCAGTCGTCAACTTGATCTTTCACGCACTACAATCTAGGAGAAGGAGGAAGGCAAACTCACAAGAACGTCCCCGCAGAGAACAACAACAACATGCCCGTCCACCACTGTTCACCACCGCTTCCTTCTGCAGCCACCTGTCCACCACTTCCACCCAGGAACAACTCAACAATACAATACGTCACCAACGCCCCGACGGGGGCAGCGGCGCTAAACACAATCAAGTGCCCCCTCGCCGCCCGCTTCGACAGCCCCTGCCTCAGCAAAACCGACGTCAACCCAAAAGCCGCCGGAGCTTTGTGCAACATGATAGCCACGAAGATGATGAAACCTAGACGCATGTCCTCCGTCGTGGCACTAGCTCCCATTGCGATTCCGTCGGCCGCGGCATGGATGACCAGCCCTACTGTCGTTGCGAGAGTGCGAGCTTGTTTCGGCGAGGGGCTGAGGAACGAGGAGAGGAAGCCGTCGGTTTCGGAGGATCCATCGCGTCCCTCGAGGACAGACTCGGAGATGGAGGATGTTTCGAGGTTGTCGAGGGAGATGTGTCGAGTCTGTGGGCCCGATTGGGAGGAAGAGGCGAATGCGTGCTGCGGGAGGCGGTCGATGAGGAACATGAGGGCGAAGCCGAGGGTCAGGGAGAGACCGATCTGAAATGTTGGTAGGCCGTTCTCGTGGTGGTCATCGTCGTCGTCATCGTGCTTTTCGTTTGTGGGGTTGGTGGACTTTTGGAAGCTGGACTTTGTGTCTTCGTTTGGCGGCTCTTCATCCCTCTTCTTGCGGAGGTTCCTGAGGATTTGCTCGGCGGTTACGACCTTGTGTGTCTTGATATGGGGGATTTCGTCGCCATGGCCGTTCCTTGCTTCCAGATGGTTTCCGGAGATGCGCCAGTTGACTGTTTGTTGCGGGGACCTCCCTCCTACTCCCATGAGACTGCGCCTCGCAGCAGCAGCATTGTGTGAATGTGCTGGTTGGACGGTATTAGTTGTCGCGACGGCTTCAATGCCTTCGGGGATAATGACGATAAGGGATGTGCCGACAAGTATTCCAACACCGATGCTGGATATCAATCGTAGTTGGGATTGCGATAGGCTCAGGGATAGGGGGAGTGCGCCGGCGAAAAAGGACCTATTTCGTTGTTGGATGTCAGTTTGCGCCCAACGGCAGAGACAATTGAGGATGGACGTACGCCAAGGCCATGACCACCTGTATGGGAATATGTTAGCTTCCAGCCATGTTTCTGATGACATTGCAGTAGTGACGTACACAGAGGGCCAGGAGAATGAGCAAGTTGCCCATCTTGAACCAGACAGGAGCTTGTAAGGAGGAAAGAAACTAAGATGTACACCGGTCGTTTGTTGCTAAAGTCATTGGCGCATGGGATGACGATATGACCTCAATGCGCGCCGTAAAAAGGAGGAGGTATGGACGAAAGAGAGCTGTCCAAGAGGGAGGTCAATCAACGATGGGGATGATGTTGTTCTCAGAAATATTTGGAGTGTGGTGACACCAAAGAGGAACAACAACCCGTGAATCAGTGATAAGCAATTGGGGGCCAGGGGGGGAACACCTCAGCCAAGATCTGCAACGATCCGCCGCAGTCACCTCAGCCAAGCAACCAAAAACGCCCTGACAACGCCCTGACAATGGTGGCCTGCCAACTCGGCCGAATTCAGTTAATGAGGGGTCTTTTGCTTGAGCTCTGAGCTTAGCCGGGAGCTATGTCTCGAGTCTCTTCGTGAGGATTATGTTGGAAAACCAGCCAATGTGGTAATTTCAATATCGAAGTGTGAAAAGGCAACAGTCAACTCGCAAGAGCACAGCATCATCTCTCGTTTAAGCCGATATCAACATGTTACTATGCGTTTACCAGTAATAACAGGGACCCCCAGCCTACGCTAACAACCTTAACCGAGGAGATCGGCAAACGTGGCCCGAGCTTTCAATTAACGATACGCGTTCGCCAACCGCGACTCTTTCCTTTCAGATCATCTTCCTTTTGGCCAGACAACGAACCTCCTCTTTTTGACCACCACAATCACCCGGCGTAACCGAACATTCTACTAGGCACCAGCTTTACACCAGTCAAATATACCAAGCCAGAAATACCACATATCCCAAGCGCGCGACCACGAAGCTTCAAGTGTCCATCTCGCCCTCCCCCGCGCAGCTTCCCCGCCAGATCGATTCCCAGCTTCGCAAACTTCAGATCCATCACCATGAGCGGAGACGACGATTGTAAGCGCCAACATATCTCAGACAATCCTTGGACCCAGAGCCGGAAATGCTGACTTAGTATACCAGGGTGGAACTCCTCTAACGAGGCCGTCCTGGTCTCTCTCGTCACCCCCACCGATGCTGGCGTCAAGACACTGGACACTTTCCACCCGGAATACACAAACAACATCTTCGGCGAAAAAGAACAGATCTTTGGCTACAAGGGTCTTCGCATCAACCTTCAGTATAATGCCAGTGACATGCTGCCCAACCTAAAGGTGTCCTACAAGAAAAAGTACCAGCCCACAGCCGACGAAGAGGCCCTCGACATCAAAGACGTTCTGTCCGACTTCCTCCCCGAAATCGCCTTCCAGAAGCAGTCCGATTTCGAAGCCCGGCTCAAGTCCATTCCCGACAACTGGACCCCGCCCGGAACTCTCGTCACAAGTTTCAGCAACAAACATGGGGATTTCCAAGTATATTCCGGCAAGGTAACAGATCCGGCAGTCAAGCAGCTCCTCAACCGCATTCAGATTCTCGTTCCCTTCTTCGTCGACGGAGGCACCCCTATCGACATGGAAGATCCCGACGTCGACCGATGGACAATCTATTTCCTCTACAACAAGCGTTCCCTCCCCGACCAGCCGGACAAATCTTCCTACCACTTCGCCGGCTACAGTACCCTCTACCGCTACATTACTTTCCTACCACCCACCGAGACCGAATCGAAGACTCCAACCGATACCCCACCCTTCTCCCTCGACGGCGATTTCGACCTCGACACCCTCCCCTGCCGCACCCGCATTTCCCAGTTCATCATCATCCCACCCTTTCAACAAAAGGGCCTCGGCTCGCGCCTCTACAGGATCATCTACCAACAATACCTAAAGCACGAGCCAACCATTCAGCTGACGGTGGAAGACCCTAACGAAGCCTTTGACGACATGCGCGACCTCGCCGACCTCGCATTCCTCAGCCAACAACCCGAGTTTCAAGCACTCAAGATCAACACCAGCATCGAGATTCCCGAGGAGGGCAAAGCCCCCAATAATATCGTCGACCAAGCAGCCGTTGAAGCCTGCCAAAAGAAGTTCAAGATCGTTCCCCGGCAGTTTGCTCGTGTGCTCGAGATGTACCTGATGTCTCAGTTGCCCGAGAGCGTCCGGCCAGGTCTGGGCGCTCCCGAGGAGGATGAGGAAGACGAGGAGGAGCAAAGCGGCAGGAGCAGCAAGAGCAAGGGTAAGGGCAAGGAGAAGGCCCTACCAAAGCCGACCTCCGAAGACGAGCACACATATAGGTTGTGGATGATGCTCGTCAAGATGAGGCTATATGTGCACAACAGGGACGCCCTGGGCCAGCTGGAGCTTAAGGAGCGCAAGGAGGAGCTGGCCAAGGTTTTTGCCGGTGTGGAGTTTGATTATGCGAGGTTGCTGATCAAGGCTGAGGAGCAGAGCAAGTTGGCCGCTGGTGAGGGCGCGCAAGAAGTTCCGGCTATTCCTTCTGCTGCTAATGGTAAGCGCAAGTTGGACGAGGTTGAGCAATCGGAGGGAGCTGAAGCTGCGTCGAGCAAGAAGGCTAGGGTCGAGAGCGGGAGTGAATAGAGTCGGAGTCTGCTCACCACCCAAGTCTAAGCCCAAGAGGGATCAATAGGAGATGAAACTAGGGATCGAGGATTGAAATTATGGCAATTTCCCCGTAGGATATGGGTTATACACTACATGTCACTATGCTCGGGGTGAATGTCTTGCATCATAGAAAACACAGCATTGTTGGTGCGAGCATCTATGAATTTGTTTTGTTTGTTTAGTTGTACATATTGATGAGGGCGTCTGGCGCCTTTTACTTTATCTAACTGTCTTTGACACGGAACCATCGATTCCTTTTAAAAGGTTTGGGGAAGGACATTGGCATGATCCTCTGCGTGCTGTTCAATGCCCATCTTTCCATGTCTAGCGGTACCTTTGGTGTTTCAGTTTCGAGACCTTTTTTTGTGATCTCGTCCGGAGGTAGAGTCTATATCAAAAAACCATCTGACCAGCCTAGAATGACAACTCCATCCGCATCTCTCTCCTACAAGCCATCCTCACCTTCCCATCTTCAACCCTTCCATTTCCTACGGGGCATCTAATGCCTGGTCCCATTAACGTTCTTCTGCCCACTCCCCAACAAGCTCGCAACAACAGTCGCCTCCCTAACCGCCTTCGCAACCGCGCCTCTAACCCCCTCATCCTCCAACACCAACAACCCACCAATCGTGCACCCGCCCGGCGTAGACACCTTCTCCCTCAAAATCGCCGGATGCTCTCCATCCAGCACCAGGCCCGCAGCACCCCTCATCGTCTGCGCCGCCATCTTCGTCGCCTCCGCCCTCGGGATTCCCATCGCCACGCCTCCATCCGCCGCCGCCTCCATCATCAGCGCGAAAAACGCCGTGCCAGAGGCACACAGAGAAGTGCAGGCGTCCATAAGCGAAGGGGGCAGGAACGCGACCTCGCCGATCTGCTCAAAAATCCAGGTCAACAACTCCGTCACGCTGTCCGGGAGGGGGGGTTCAACGGTGTTGATAACCGTCATGCTCTCCCTAATCTTGGAAGCAGTATTCGGCATGGCGCGCACGACGATGGGGAGGTCATCCGCAGAAACGCCCACATCCTCGCGCAGGATCTGTTCCAGCTGCGGAACCGTAACGCCCGCGCAGATGGAGATGATAATCTTCTGCTTCCTGGCATGACCCTCCTTGTGGTTAACGGTGAGGGCCTCCTTCATGCCGCCGGCGGACAAAAGGCCCGAGACCATGTAGGGCTTGCACCCTAAAAGGATGATGTCGGCTTCGGCGACGGCGGAGAGGTTGGAGGTGGACTGCAGGACGCGGAGAGTGCTGACGTTGGGCTTGACTAGCCCAGAAAGGGCCGACTCGACTTTGGCGATGGAGGATGAAGAGCGCACGGTGGCGATGAAGTGTCGCGGGAGAGCGGGGGGTGAGGTGGGCGGGTCGCAGGGGGAAGAGGCGAGGGAGGTGAGGGAGGAGAGGATGCCGGAGAGAATGGCGATGCCCATTGTTCCTATTGCGAGAAGGTGTCAGTATTCTGTTTTTGTTGAGAGGCCATGGAGGTCAGGTTGGAAAAGTAGGTGACTTACCGCAGCCGAGAACGGCCATGGTGAGCTCGGAGGAGCTCTTTACTTGAGGAGCAGCCATCTTGTTGTGTGAGTGTTGTGTGTTGTGAGTGTTTTTGGTGGTGGTGGTATTTGGGTGAGATATAACAGTTTGTTGTTTATTCTTATTTCCAAAAGTGGAAGAGAACAAACAAACTTTTAAGAAGGTGAACGTCAAAGTCGAAAAGACCCCGAGTTTTCTGAGTTCGATCTCGATGAGGCCCAAAACGGGAACTTATTCATCAGCTCGCTACCTTACGTCGATCCCGAGATAGGTGTGATATCACTCTATCGGCCAGTGGTGAGTTTGCCCGCTATAACTCCACTGTGTCGTAGCCGTGGAAAGACTCCACTAACACCCCGGTATCGCTACAACACAGTACCTTAACAGTACCAAGAGGCTTTAGCGCCTCGTTAACGGGTTCACCGCCTGCTTAATGTGGGCTAGCGTGGTACGCCTTTAGTTCAACGTCCTTTCTTCCACTTCTCTCCACGGTTTGTCTTTTGAGTATCTGTGTTGTTGGCGACGACTGCCTTGGATGCTCTTGAGTTTGTTTGAGTTACGAAACTGAAAAGGAGGGAATTCCTGTTAAACTTTGACAAATAGGGATGGTGCTCCAGCCATCACATGTGATTTTCATGGAATAAGCTGGTGCAGATACAAGTTTATACAGGCGCCTTCAAGCAGGGGGAAATGGGTACATAAACTTCAGACATCGTAAACAATTGGGGTTACTCGACTACAATTCTCACTTACACCCGAACAACAAACAACAATTTCGACCATTCTTCTCACCAACACATCTTAAACTACTACCAACCAACATACTAAGCCACTACCACTTCTTCAACCAAAACACCATTAATCACCAAACCCGCAAAGATGGCCGACCCGTTCGAGGTGCGCATGCGCTTCACCAACCAGCTCCGCCAACTAAGTGCCTCGGTGACATCCTCGCAAAAAGCAGCCCAGTATGCTCTTCGACACAAGGATCTAGCCGAGGACTTGCACTCTTGTATTTTGGAGCAACTTGAGAGGGTATGTGTTTTGTCTTTGATTTTCATGTTTGTTCATTCACCCGTCGCTTCGGGATGTTATGTCAAACCAATCTCATCCCTTCCCACGGCTCGTTGGCTCGTTGGATCATCTGTGACAGTTACTAACCGGGATGTCAGAGCAACTTAAACATGCGGGCCAACATCATGTATTTCATCGAGCACTTTCTCGACATGGCCCACAAGGACGGACAAGGGGATTACATCCGCATGATGCAGCGGGACATTATTCGTGTGGTGGATGCCGTGGCGCCGGATGATGGGTCGGGGGCGGCTAATGTTAAGGTTGTCCGGAAGGTATGTGGTTTGTTTTCTTTCTTTCTCTCCCCATCTCCATCTCCCTCTCTTCCCCCATTCTTTCCCAGCTCTAGGTGCTGACACGCAGAAAAACAGGTCCTCCAAGCCCTCCACGCCAAATCCTTCCTCGACTCCACCATCCTAACCGACATCTTCGAAGTCCTCCGCGAACGTGGTGAATCCTACGTTTCCTCGCAAGGGGACCTGGTCCTCTCCCCTTCTGCCAACAATCTTTCAGCAGGATATGACAACAACATGCCCCCCTCGCAAACTGCCATTCACGCACCCCCACCGCCTACAAGCGCCACCGCCACGGCCAACAACACCTCATCCTCGTCGCATAGCAATAACCAGCATAGCAACTTGAACAAACGCGGCGGAGGCATCAACACAGCCGCCCCCCGCCTCGACAAGAAACAAGTCGAACAGCGCATCGAAGAGGACCGTGAAAGACATAAGAGACTTAGGGAGAATATCTGGGCGGTGCCGAGCGGGGAGGAGATGGAACGGCTGCTGGAGGAGACGTCAGAGCTGGGAGAGGACGATATGAGGGCGGTGTGGGAGGAGCAGGAGGAGTGGGAGAGGAGTTTGCAGGCGGGGATAGGTGGTGGGGGTTGTGGGCATGATACTACTGCTGGTGGTGGTAACGGGACAGGGAAAGATACGAGAAATGGGGACAAACACGGGGAGGGCAGCAGGAATGGGGAGAGGAACGGGGAGAAGAACGGCAACAGCAGCAAGGAAAACCAAAAGTCAATGTCCATCAGTGGCGAAATTGCCGAAATGACAAGAAGGAAACAGCTGCAGCAGCAGCAGCAAGAGAAGCCAGAGAAGGTCAAGGACCAGGACATTGACGTTGAGATGACCTCGGCTTAGGGAACGGCGAAGGAGGAAGAGAAATGCGAGACGGAAACCGAGAGGGAGAAGAAGAAGAAGAAAAAGCAGAAGAAGAAGACGGGTGGATGGAATAGGCGTGCTGGGAAAATGGTAAGAGAAAGGAGAAAATTGAAGATGGTCAAGAGAAGATTGTTGGGGATGCTGCTGCAGGGGAAGAACGGCGAGACGGAGGAAGAGAAAGAGGGAACTCCGTGGGACAGAGAAGGTACATTGATTTTGCATGGGACGGAGTTTATGTTTTGGTTTGGAAGTTTTTATACTCGTCTGGTCTTCTAAATCGACCGTCACCAGCGGATGGGATCAGCATCATGATATGGTTTCCAAAAAAAAACGAAAGAGGTAGCTACCTACTCATGAGCAGCGTTTATTCAGGGTATTGGCAGACACTCTTGTTTCGCTGGCAACCCGTTCGTTCTTCTATCCATCCCAGTTCGTTCGTAGTATGATATAATGTTACATGTTTCATTGCTTTTTGTACACGTACAAGTGGTGGTATATGTTGTTGTGAGAGAAATGTGTGTGTCCGCCCCCCTTCCTTCCCCAATCGAGGATATACTGTAGATGTGAGACGTGTGGCGCATATAAATTCCCCCTTCTATACCTGTTTCCAAGGCCCAGCGCTTCCTGCCGTCCGTCATGATCCATCATCATCAATAACAAATATCTTCCGGGTATCTGTCTCCTCGCATTGGTTCTTTTGTGTTGGGGGGCTGGGGACCATCATCAATCCTACACAACACATCCTACACAACAGACACAACAACACGCACACACGGGCGCCTCCTCCACCCAAAACCACACCATCACACAGAGAGAGAACAAACCGCACCAACCCTTCCACGAGGATTAGGAGCAAGCAGTTTAATCCATGGTGACAACGGCGCCAAGCTCCTTCATGGCGGCGACGATCTTCTCGGCATCCTCCTTTGGTACCGACTCCTTCATGACCTTGGGCGCGCTCTCGACGAACTTCTTGGACTCTACTAGGGAGAGGCCGAGCAGGTTCTTGACCTCCTTGATGACCTTGGGCTTGGCGGCGGCGTCGAACTTCTCGAGCTTGAGCGTGAACAGCGTCTTCTCGGCGGCGGCGGGGGCAGCCTCCTCCTCCTCGGCGGGAGCGGCGACGGGGGCGGGGCCGGACGCGGCGGCGGCGAAACCACCGACAGGGAGGTCGGGGATGTTGAGGCGGGACTGTCGTGTAGAAGGGAACGAGTTAGTAATTGTTTGTGTATTGGCTGGCTGGCTGGCTGTCTTGGGTAGGTATGTGTGTATAGAAGTCCGGAGCCGGGCCGGGTTGGGGCGCGAAACGCCGGACATCTCGAAATATGTTCCGGGTTGTGTCCCGGGCCCCGGCTCCGGTCGTCTCATGTCTGTAAATCGGGGCGTACCTTGAGGCTGGCAACAAGCTCCGAGGTCTCGAGAAGAGTCAGGGTGCTGATCTGGTCAACAATGGCGGAGATCTTGGGGTTGGCGGCAGGGGCAGCGGCGGTAGACTCGAAGCGCTTCTGGACGAGGAGGGAGCTCGAGGCCCGGGTGGATGAGCGGAGCTGGCGGGCGGCGCATTGCGCGGCGAAGCGAACCGAGAGAGACATTGTTGGTCTGGTGGTGGGTGTGTGTTTTTGGTGGTGGGTTTGTGGGAGGGAGTCGGACTCGGACCGGAGAGAGAGAAGGGCGCGCGCGGCGGTCGGATTGGGGGTTCTCTTTGGTGAGGGAGGCTTGCCGTCGACGTCGACTTTCGAGGATCGTACAACCGAACCGTACAACTAAAACGGAGATATTTTTTTGGGGACGTTGTCGCTCGCCGCTCCCGGGTGCTGTGAAATCTGGGACCCACCACTGACAGTTGGCAGTCTGGGTGCTTTTGCTGTGAGAGCTCTGTCCTTGGCGGCTGGCTGACCCGAGCTGCAGCTGGAGGGGAAAACCCAAGCTGCCTGCCCCGCGCGGGTCTGGGGATTGAGGTACCTCTGTATCTTGGAAGCCCACTGAAGACGCGCTAAAAGATGGGCCCCTGTCATCGCAGACGCGCCCCTGCCGCTGTTCGTCCCACCTTGCGTGAAGGAGAAAGCGGCTCCCTTGCCTGCCGCAGCCGACTTACATGCGGCTAGCAGTCTTAGCACTAGGTACAGTACCTAGCACTGCACCCCACTATCACTCAATGCGATAAGGAATTTCGTGGGAAAAAGTTCCAAACGGGAGCGGGAAGCGAATGTCAATGGGCAAAAAAAGATACAGGAAAAAAAAGACACTAACAGAACATCACACTACCTACCTTACAACGACGACGACGAAATCCACAACAACCCGTCCGTCGCTTGTCCCCTGGCCAACATGGCCGTGATCGATGTGAGCCAGCAGAGGGCGTCGCTTCTTAGCGATGCGACCACCTTGGACCTCTTGCCGCCAGAGTTGCTGCTCATGATCCAGGATCACCAATCGACCAAATTCCTTGACGCCATCGCCAGTGCCGCTCTTGTCTCGACAGCCACCGACCGTGTTTTCACTCATTTCGAGTCCGTTTTCGCCGACATCTGCGCCCGATGGATCCTGTCTTCTCCGAAACTCGATACTCGCGTTCTTGCCGCTTTCGCAAGGATATTGCCCTTCGCCCCGTCGCTGTCCGTCTTCCTCGTGTCGCATCTTCGAGGAGGAGCTTCTGGTGGTGACAACAGCAACAACAACAACAACAACAACCACAACGACCATGTTTCTTCAGAACCCAAATCTCTCGACTTCCTTGATCTAGCCTCCATCCGCCCAGATGACCTCCCAATTGTCCTCCTAGCCCTCTGGAGGCTCAACAACTTTGACAAGCGCACCTACGCCGGCCTGTCAAAACCTTCCCAAATACAGACCCTGTTCACACACGAGAACCCCATCGTCCGATACCTTGCCGTCCGAATTTTCTGCCAGCTTCATAATGCCGCCGATGTCAAGCTGGAAGCTCTCCTCGAAAAGCATATACCCAAAGATACCACCAGCCTTGTCGCAGAGCTCGACGGGCGCGAAGCCGACTATGCGTTCCTCAGCCTACACGAAAATGCTAGACGTGAAGAGATTCAAAGCTTTCGCAGTAAATCCCAGACTAGTGAGGTCGATGATGCGACTGTCGAATCGACCATCACAGCCATCCCAGAACAGAACCTCACTCCTCTAGCTGTCAAATACGGAAAGACAGTCCTCCCGCGTCCCCTCGGCCCTGTGACTGCTCCGACCACTCTCGCCCTTACCCCGACGACTGTTGAGAACCTCGAGAACCTCACTGGGTGCCTGCAACGACCGGGCCCTATCCTCCTCCATGGCCTTTCTGGTTCCGGCAAGACCTCCCTGGTCCACGAGGTTGCGCGCGAGTTGGGCAAGCAGAAGGAACTAGTGACATTACACCTGAACGAGCAAACCGATGCCAAGATGCTGCTTGGACTATATACCACCGACTCGAAGCCCGGTTCCTTCTCGTGGCGCCCAGGTGTGTTGACCACTGCGGTCAAGGAGGGAAGGTGGGTCTTGATTGAGGATCTCGACCGCGCGCCAACAGAAGTCATGAGCACACTGCTGCCTCTCATTGAGCGAGGAGAGCTCCTAATTCCCGGACGCGGTGAGAGTATACAGGCCACTGAAGGCTTCCGCATATTTGCTACTGTCCGGACGCTTCTTGGCATGAACGACAAGGAGAACCTACCCAGCTTGATCGGTCTGCGCCTCTGGCAGCTTACGCACGTCAAAGCCCTCCCTCAACAAGACTTGAAGGACGTGATCAACAGCAGATACCCCTTGCTTCACAAGTACGTCCCGGGAGTGTTGGCGGTCTTCGATGCGTTGCTGGCGGCCACCAGCGGTTCGACCCGTCTGTCGCTCGGTCGCATGGTCTTCGAGCGGCCACTCGGCACAAGAGATCTCCTCAAGTGGTGCGGGCGCCTAGATGAGATCCTCCGTGCTTCCGGCTGCAAGACTGGCGAGGAGCCTATTACCGACACCACTAGGGACCGCATGTTCCTCGAGGCGGCCGATGTTTCCGTTGGTGGAGTTAAGGAGATTCAAGCGCGTAATGTTCTAATTGGTGTTATCGCGAAGGAGATGCATCTTTCCCCTGAGAGGGTTGAGCACTACCTGACGAGCTACGTTCCCGACTTGGAGGATAACGAGTCGAGACTCACCGTCGGCCGTGTATCGTTCGCGAAGGGGAGGAAAACAACCCGTGGAGCCAAGAACAAGAGACCTTTTGCGACCACCACTCATGCCAAAAGGTTGCTGGAGCAGATTGCGGTTGCTGTAAGGCACAAGGAGCCGCTTCTCTTGGTCGGTGAGACGGGTATCGGTAAGACTACCGTGGTTCAGCAGCTAGCGGAATCTCTTGGTCACCAACTTGTTGCCGTCAACTTGTCTCAGCAAAGTGAAGCTGGTGATCTTTTGGGTGGCTTCAAGCCCGTCAGCGCACAGACCCTCGCCATGCCTATCAAGGAGGAGTTTGAGGACCTGTTCGAAAGGACTGGTGTCTCTGCCGAGAAGAACAAGGCTTACCTGGATGGTATCAACAAGAAGTTTGCCAAAGGCAGGTGGAGAGAGGTCTCTAAGGAGTGGCGCAAGGCTCCCAAGATGTTCGAGCAGATCCTCGCCAAGTTCGAGAGCATGCAAGCAGCCAAGGCCATAGAGGCAGAGGCTGTGGAGGAGAACCAGGAGCAGGGCCCCGCCAAGCGTCGGAAGACAGAGTCCAGCAAGCTTCAGCGCCTGCGGGATCTCAAGGCTCGTTGGGACTTGTTTTCGCAGAGTCTCGATCAGTTCGATAGACAGGTCGCGGCTGGTCCTGGTGGCTTTGCTTTCGCTTTCGTCGAGGGCAAGATTGTCAAGGCGGCCAGAAACGGTGACTGGGTCCTGCTTGATGAGATCAACTTGGCCTCTCCTGATACTTTGGAAAGCATTGCTGGCTTGTTCCAGACCAATCCCTCTCTTCTACTCTCGGAAACGGGAGAGATTGAGAGAATCCAGGCGCATCCCAATTTCCGAGTGTTTGGTGCCATGAACCCTGCCACTGATGTGGGCAAGAGAGATCTTCCTATGGGTTTGAGATCTGTAAGTTATCCCATTGCTCAATATTTGAACGACAGTAACTAACAAGGATACAGCGCTTCACCGAAATCTATGTCCAAAGTCCCGATCGCGACAAGAAGGACCTCCTCACCATCATCAAAACGTACCTCAAGGGCAACAACAGCAGCATTGATCGTTTGTCCGACGACATTGCTGATCTCTACCTCGAGATCAAGAAGCGAGCTGAAGCCAAACTGCTGGTCGACCAGGCCAACGAAGTGCCGCATTTCAGTTTGCGTACTTTGACCCGCGTTTTGACATACACCAACGATGTGGCTCCCTTTTACGGCCTCGAAAGAGCTGTTTATGAAGGCTTCTGCATGGGCTTTACAACCTTGCTTAGCGAAGAATCAGAGAGGACGGTTATGCCACTTATCCAGCAACATCTACTGAAGAAGGCCTCCATCTTGACTAATCCTCCCAAGAGGCCTGTCGATGGCAGAAACTACGTCAACTTTAAGAACACCGCCAAAGATCATCAGTACTGGTTGCTTCAGGGCAATGAAACACCAATCGAGCGCCCAGACTATGTCATCACTCCTTATGTCGAAAGAAACCTCTTGAACTTGGTTAGAGCTACGTCTACTCGCAGGTACCCCATCCTTATCCAGGGTCCTACCTCTGCGGGTAAGACCAGTATGATCGAGTACCTCGCCAACTACACTGGTAACAAGTTCGTAAGAATCAACAACCACGAGCATACCGACTTGCAAGAGTACCTTGGTACCTACGTCTCGGACTCCAACGGAAAGCTCAAGTTCCAGGAAGGTATTTTGGTCCAGGCCATGAGGGAAGGATCGTGGATTGTTCTCGACGAACTGAACTTGGCGCCTACCGATGTCTTGGAAGCTCTCAACCGTCTTCTCGATGACAACCGTGAGCTTCTCATTCCCGAGACCCAAGAAATTGTCAGGCCAGCGGAGAACTTCTGCCTCTTCGCCACTCAGAATCCTCCCGGTCTCTACGGCGGTAGAAAGGTTCTTTCTCGCGCGTTCCGCAACCGTTTCCTCGAGCTCCACTACGACGATATCCCCGAAAGCGAGTTGGAGACCATTCTTCAGAAGCGCAGCCGTAACACTGCTCCCTCCGACTGCCGCCGCATTGTTCAAGTCTACAAGCAACTCACCCGTCTCCGCCAGGAGAGCCGTGTCTTTGAGCAAAAGAACTCTTTCGCCACGCTCAGAGATCTCTTCCGCTGGGCGCTCAGAGCGGCTGAGACCCGTCAAGAAATCGCCGACCACGGCTTCATGCTCCTTGCCGAGCGTGTCCGTAAGCCTGAGGAGCGCGAGGAGGTCAGGAAGGTCATCGAGGAGGTGTTCAAGGTCAAGATCAACCCCGATGAGCTCTATGACCGTGACACTGCGCCCGAGTTCCGCGGCACTGGTGGTAACAAGAACAACAGCCAGGGTGTGATTTGGACGAGGGCCATGCGCCGTCTGTACGTCCTGGTTAAGCGCGCCATCGTCAACAACGAGCCCGTTCTCTTGGTTGGTGAGACCGGTTGCGGCAAGACGACTGTCGTTCAGCTTCTTGCCGAGTTTGACAAGAAGGAGCTGCATATCGTCAACGCTCATCAGAATACCGAGACTGGTGATCTGATTGGTTCTCAGAGGCCCGTGAGAAATAGGGGTGCTATCCTCGATGGCTTGCTCAGGAGCTTGGAGCAGGCTGCTGCTATCCTCGGTCAGGAGACGGGCGATATCGACCAGATGCAGGCGTGGTTTCAGTCTCTTACTGCTGAAGATTTGGCCAAGCTGCCTGAGGAGTTGAAGGCCAAGATCCAGTCTGATGCTGCCAGAAGCAAGGCGCTCTTTGAGTGGAGCGACGGTAGCTTGGTCCATGCCATGAGGGAGGGTACTTACTTCCTTCTCGACGAAATATCTCTGGCTGACGACTCCGTCCTGGAAAGATTGAACTCTGTTCTCGAGCCTGCTCGCACTCTTCTGCTTGCAGAGAAGGGCGTCACCGACTCCTTCGTCGTCGGTGGCGAAGGCTTCCAGTTCTTCGCTACCATGAACCCCGGTGGTGACTTTGGCAAGAGGGAACTGTCGCCTGCCCTGCGTAACCGTTTCACTGAGATCTGGGTGCCTGCTTTCACTGATGAGGAGGATGTCCATGACATTGTCGTCTCCAAGTTGGATGCTAAGTACAAGAAGAACCTCAAGGGTGTCAAGACGCCTATTTCTCGTATCATTGTCAACTTCTCGTCCTGGTTCGGCAAGACTTTCAGGTCTTCGTCCACAACGGCGCTCTCAGTCCGTGATATCTTGGCTTGGGTCCAGTTTATGAACATCTGCAATTTTTCCTCTGTCGAGCTGGCCCTCCTTCACGGTGCCGCCATGGTCTTCATTGATACCATTGGTGCCAACCCCTCGGCCCTGATCGCCGTCGATCCCAGGACAATGGACATGCAGAGACAGGAGTGCCTCGAGAAGCTCAGCGAACTGTGCGGTTCTGATCTCGCTCATCACTACTTCCAGGAGCCCCAGCTCAAGATGGACGAACAAGCCTTTACCATCGGTGACTTCAGCATTGAGAGGTTGCCTCAGGCGGACCCCAACTCTGGCCGGGAGTTTGGTGTTCCCACCACCAAGATGAACGCCATGCGCGTCATCAGGGCTCTTCAAGGCACCAAGCCCACCCTTCTCGAAGGTAACCCCGGTGTGGGCAAGACTACGCTCGTCACCGCCTTGGCTCGTGCTTGCGGCAGACCCTTGACCAGAATCAACTTGTCTGACCAGACCGATCTGATGGATCTGTTCGGTACCGATGTCCCTGTCGAGGGCGCCGAGGCTGGTAACTTCTGCTGGAAGAACGCTCCCTTCCTGGAGGCCATGCAGAACGGTTCGTGGGTCCTGCTCGATGAGATGAACTTGGCTTCCCAGACCGTCCTCGAGGGTCTCAACGCCTGTCTCGATCATCGTGGCGAGGTCTACATCTCTGAACTTGACCAGGTCTTCAAGCGCCATCCCGATTTCAAGCTCTTTGCTGCCCAGAACCCTCACTCTCAAGGTGGTGGCCGTAAGGGTCTTCCCAGCTCGTTCGTCAACCGTTTCATCGTTGTGTACTCTGATGTCTTCACCAAGGAAGATCTGCTCTACATCACGGCCAAGAAGTTCGCCAAGATTGGTGGCGAGACGCAGACGAAGCTCATCGAGTTCATGTCCAGGCTTGATGATGCCGTTGTTACTGCCCGTCTGTTCGGTGCCCAGGGCTCGCCGTGGGAGTTCAACTTGCGTGATACTCTTCGCTGGGGTGACCTGCTTACTTCCCACAATGCTCTCCTCAGCGGCAGGAAGCCGGATGATTTCCTCGATGTGATCATCCGCCAACGTTTCAGAACCGAGCGCGATCGCGTCGAGGTCGACAAGCTGTTCACTGAGATCTTCCAGCGTGAGCCCGAGTCCCACAGCCTCTACCACGACATCAACTCCTACGTCTCTCAGGTCGGCCTTGCCACTCTTCAGCGCAACCAGCTGTCGCAGCCGACGCCATTCCCGTCTATCGAGCCCATTCACAGGCTCAAGGAGATTGAGAGTATCTTGATTGCCGTCGAGCAGGATCTCCCTTGTATCCTCGTTGGTCCTTCCGGCACCGGCAAGTCCGCCCTGCTCAACCATGTGGCTGCTATGGCTGGTCGGTCCCTCGTCATTTTCCCGCTTAACGCTGATGTCGACACCATGGATCTCATCGGTGGCTTCGAGCAGGCTGATCCTCACAGGGAGGTCCAGGCCAACCTTGCCAAGATGAAGCAAGCCCTCCAGGACCAGATCCTTCAGGCTCTGCCTGAACCGGTACCGGTTGCTGCCGTTGATCTCATGGGTGCACTTATTGCCCTTTCTGGCGAGCATCAATATCCTGATATTCTCCGTATGATTGAGAACCTTCTGCCCGAGGCTGGTGAACTCGCTCTCCTTCTTTCTGAGACTGCCGAGATGCTCCGCAAGCCTTTGACCCTGGAGAACCCTCGCTTCGAGTGGCTCGACGGAGTCATTGTCCGCGCTGTTGAGACTGGTGCTTGGTTGGTCCTCGACAACGCCAACTTGTGCAGCGCTTCCGTGCTTGATAGACTCAACTCCCTTCTCGAGCGCCCCAATGGCTCGCTGAGCATCAACGAGCACAGTGGTCCCGGCGGTGAGCCGCGCATCTTGACGCCCCATCCCGACTTCAGAATCTTCCTCACTGTTGATCCCCGCTATGGCGAGCTTTCGCGTGCCATGAGGAACCGTTCGGTTGAAATCTACCTTGAGAGTGCCCCTTGGGAGGCCAAGAAGGCTGACTATCAGACTATTGCTCCTGTCGATGGCAGTCTGCAGCGCTTCCACACTGCTACGAGAATTCTCAACGGTGCGGAGAATGCTGATCTCCTTGCTCCTCTGGCATTCGATGTCCTTTCTCTTGGTGATACCAGACTCCTCGAGGCTTTCCTGCAGGCTTCCACCAACGGCTTGATCAAGTCCCCCGCTGCCAGCCAGCGTCTCGCCCAGCTTCTGTCCTACATCAGCGCCGAAGATGCCGGCGCGCTCAGACAAGCCGTTGCCTCTCTGTACGGCGCCGCCCCCAACAAGATGCTCATGCCTCTCCACCCTCTGCTCAACTCGCCCATGATCCCTCTCCTCGAGCAGGATCGCGAGGGTCTCGCAGCTTGGATCTCCGGCTGCTACGAGCTCTACCTCGACATCCAATCCGCGCAGTCCGCCATGGAAGTCCAGCTCAACAAGGTCAACGCCAGCAAGCCGTCCCAACTCAACCGTCTCCAGCGCTCCTGGATTGCCGACAAGGTCGCCTCGCTCTCTCGCGACTCCACCGTCAACGCCGCCCGCTTCCTGGCCTCGCTGCTCAAGCTGTTCAAGGCCTACATGAGCGAGACCATCAACGAGTCCAGAGCCTGGAAGGAACGTCGCGCCATATTGAGACGTCTGATGCTCTTCTGGAAGCGCACTTTCGAGGCCCTCATCGTGCCTAACGCCAAGTTCGAGGAGGCCCGTTTCCAGGCGCACTTGACGCAGGGCTCTAATCTCCTTAGGAAGGCCCTTTCCGTCCTCCAAGAGGCTGATGATCGCAAGATGCTCGCTACCATCTTGGAGTATCTCGAGCGCGACTTTGTCGTTGGCTTCAGGCTTTCGACTGGCCTCAGTATGGAGGCGCTGTGGAACCAGCTGCGTCCTGAGCCCGTCGCTGATCAGGAGTGCTTGAAGCAGGTCATTGAGATGGAGAGACTTGCTGATCGGTTTGACTCGCTGCGCTGGAAGGCTGATGCTAGCATTCCTACTCTCAGGAGCGTCCAGGAAGCTATGGCTAGGGCTTATACCGTTGTTCGCAGCGGAAGGGGCGATGCCTCTGCGTTGGTCAAGGAGCTCGAGTCGGAGATCTCTACCCTCGAAGCTAGAATTGGCCAACACCCCTGGACTCACGAGCCGTTCTTTGCTTCCACCTTCGAGGCGCTCAGACAGGCTCTTGTTCTTCACCAAGTTGCCGAGGACGGCGAGGTCGTCTTGCCCGTGTTATCCGACATCGACGTGCTGTCCAACCTCCCCACCGTTGCACTGATGCGTCTCCGCGCTTCGAGGTCTTCGCCGCTGCAGCTGGTCGACTGCTTGCTTGCTCAGGATAGCGAGGTGCGTCCTTGGACCGGCACCCTGTCCAGATCGCTCTTGCTCAAGTACGATGCCACTTCCTCGGCCAGCATGCACGAATTGCACTCTTTGGAGACCGAACTGCCTATCATGGGCAAGATCCTGGCCAAGTCTTCGGATGCCCTGGCTACGGATTCGCTGAAGAAGACGGAGCGATTGCTGCTGAAGCTGATGGAGGAGGTGATGGCTGCTCATGGCGATGCCTGCAAGGGCGTCGTTGTGCCTTTCTTCCAGGGTCTGCTGAATGAGATGACGGATTTGCAGTCCGTTGAGCTCGCTTCTCTCCTTGAACAGGGAACCAACTTTGCGGTTGATAGCACCCAGTGGCCTCAGCACCTCGTTGTCATCTTCGAGAGGCACTTCTACAAGGCTTTGAGAGCCCTGGCCGCCGCTGAGAAGGGTCTCCAGCCTCGCTCGGCATACACCTCCGTCGCTTGGGTCCAATTTTCCTTGGCCTCCATCAAGCTCTTTGTTCCCGACAAGATCTTTGATCCTCACCATCGCGCTGAGATCGAGCAAGAGGAGCATCGCGAGATCTACGAAAGCTTGCAGCAGCAGATCGCTGCTCTCGAGGCCTTTGAGCTCGCCTTCACTGGCCAACACGCCGGTCTCCGCTGCAAGCTCCTCATGGAGGAAGTTGCTGGTCTTGGTGAGCCGCCCGCTGTTCAATCTATCTACCGCCCTGGTGACTCCGAGCTTCGTGGCCTGCAGGGAGAGTTCAACAACGTTCTGAATGCCCTTGTGCAGAATGACGTGGCTGCTTCGCATCTGCGCTCTATCTCCACCGAGGCTGAGGATGCTTCCGAGGAGCTTTCGCTCGTTGAGCGAAACCTCGTTGCTCTTGTTGGACGTTTCATCGGTCGCTTCAATGCCTACCAGGACTTGACGATGCCGCTGGTCAGCTTCTTGCGCTGCCTGCAGCTGGGTCTTTCGCTCGGCCAGGGCGCCGTTCCCGCCAAGAGCTCTGATGAAATCGATTTCAAGAGCATGGTCAAGGTCACGCCCTTCCTTAGCGGTACTGTTTGGGAGGCCGAGGCCAAGAGCTTGCCTCTCCGCTCGCTTGAGTTCCTCTCGTTCGTCCATGCCATCATCGCCGTTGAGGGTATTGACAGCTTGCCGGACCAACTCAGACAGGCTGTCCACGAGTCCTTCTATGCTTTCCATGAGGAGTGGAGCAAGAAGCTGGACGCTGATCGCAAGGCCGAAGAGCAGAAGAACAGCTTGTTCCGCTTCAAGGGCAGTCTCGAAGATGAGGAGGCGTTTGACCAGGAAGAGTTCGATCAGATGTTCCCTGACTACGTTGACGATGAGGAGGAGCAGCGGGATCCCGATGCGCCCAAGAAGAAGAAGCAGATCCCCCGTGGCAATCGCGACTTGTCCATCTTGCTGGCCGAGGCTCACGAGAAGATCTTCCTCTCGCCTCAGGAGCCACAACAGAGTATCCGCATCTTGCTCACTCAGGTTGCTCGCAGGATTGCCCGCGCAGAGCGCAACGCCGCCGCCGGCGAGCCCGAGATGGACGCCTTGCTTCTGCCCGCCACCATCCTCGCCTTCGAGGACCAGATCAAGGCCTTCAGCGCCAACGTCGACTCCAACAACTACAACTTCTACACCGACTCCATCCTCGTCGAGGTTCGCAAGGCCCTCACCCTCGTCACCGCCCTCAAGAAGCGCTTCCAGGAGCTGCAGACCATCGACGAGATCGGCCACCATCAAACCCTCGCCGACGTCGTGATCGCTTGCGACAAGGTGCTCGACATGTCCATCGACGATCCCCTCGCCGCCATCATCTCTCCCATGGAGAAGCTCTACGCGCACGTGTACGAGTGGCACGAAGGCGGCTGGGCCACCCAGGCGCACAAGGCCACCGTCCTGTACGAGAGGCTGCGCGACACCATCTGCGACTGGCGCCGCCTTGAGCTGTCCAGCTGGTCGAGGCTGCTCGACGCCGAAGCCAAGAAGTGCCACGACGACGCCAAGTCCTGGTGGTTCATCGCCTACGGCGCCGTCATCCTCCAGCCGTGCTCGTGGCTGCAGGAGGGCAAGGATCTGTATGTTTACGCCGTGGAGTTGCTAGGTGCTTTGGAATCCTACTTCAACACTGCCACTCTTGGTCAATTTACCTCTCGCTTGAACCTGCTCAGACAGCTCAGGAACCAGCTGGAGCTATTAATGGTCGATGAGCCTCAGCTGAGCGTCATCCGCGATGCTGTCCAGAACTTCATTACTTATCATGCTAGATACGAGCGCAAGGTCAAGGAGCATATCGCTGCCGGCAGGACTCCCTTGGACAGAAAGATGAAGGACGTGTTGCTGCTGTCGAAGTGGAGAGACAAGAACATCGAGGCGCTCAGGGCTAGTGCGCGCAAGTCTCACCAGAAGTTGTTCAAGCTGGTGAGGAAGTTCCGCGGTGTGCTTTCCCAGCCTGTCAGTGCCATCACCGAGCAGGGTCTTCCCGAGGAAGAGCACAAGGGTCTCGTGGCCATCGCCGACAAGGTCGCTGTCCAGGCTGACCAGGAGGCTATCGCGCTTGTCTCGCAGCTCATTCCTGCTCTGGAGAGTCAGCAGCAGTGGACAAGAATCACCAACCTGCCCGGCGTCCTCAAGATGATGGGCAAATTCGGCTCGCTGCCTGCTTCGGCCATTGAGATTCCCGGCAACCTGGACGAGTACATCACTTCGTTGGTCACCGAAATGGCTGAGCTTCGCAAGGAGACTCCCCAGCACCTGACTGATGAAAACAAGGAGGAAGTGGCGCACTTGAAGACAAGAAAGACCAAGCTCTACACCGACACGCTCAAGACTCTTCGCGAGATGGGCTTCAGCCGCAACCTGGGCACCACCATCCTCGACCGCCAAAAGTCTGCTCATGCCGTGCTCGTTCACTCGGGTCTTGTTCCCCACCTGAGCGAGTCGCAGCTCAACGCTATCGAGTACTTCTACCACAAGATGCTTGACTTGGCGCCCAAGTTTCGCCACGCTACCTTTGAGCACAACGACGATCTCAACCGCGAGATTGTCCACCGCTCTATCGGGTTCCTCGAGGGTATCCTGTACGTCATGTTCAAGCAGCGCATGTATCTCTCGCGCACGGCTGAGGCCGAACGTGCTCTCTCCCAGGCCATTACCTTCGCCAAGGAAGTCTCGGGCCGCGGCGGCGAAGTGGCCATTCAGTCCCAGAAGAGCCTGACGAACCACGGTCGTGTTCTGCGCTGGCTTGTCCAGATCCTCAAGTTCGCCGTCTACATGGTTGACGTCCACGGCAAGCTCGGCGAGACCAACAATGACCATGTCCGCAGCAAGTTGCAGCAGTGGCTCGATACGTTCGCTACTCTGGCTACCAAGCAGGAGAACCTGCCCCGTCTGCCTACCGGCTTCAGCTCCACCGCTCTCGAGCAGCTCCACGCCGATGCCGAGAAGGAGCTCGACGGTCTTCGCGACAGCCTCAACACCCTCTTGCTCGAAAGGCCCGACATGGCCTTCGTCATCCGCCAAGTCCAGCTCTGGACCAGCGCGCAAACCGTCGCCGTTGCCAACGAGCTGCAAGAGACTTCCATCGACGAGTTCGCCAAGTCCGCTCTGGACCTGTCCAGCCGCATTCTCGTCGCTCTGCAAAAGTTCCCCGAGGCCGTCAAGACTTTGCCCCAAAGCCAAGAAGACGCCGGCTGGTTCCTGGCGCACAGCGAGGGGCTCGAGAAGGCCATCAACACGCTTGCCATGCCGCGCATCACCGCCGAGGTCGACTCCATCCTGCGCCAGCTCAAGGCCTCCGACCTGTCCCAGCCTGTCGTCAGAGACGCCGAGACCGCGCTCCTGCGCGCCGTCCTACCCATGCTCGAGCAGTACGCCGCCACGTGCCAGCAGAACCTGGCGCAGTACGCGGACCTGCACCGGTCCACCTGCCGGCTGGGCTACACCCTCAGCAACAGCTTCATCGTCATCGCCAAGCAAGGCTTCTGCTCCCCGCAGGAGGAGAGCAAGGAGAAGAGCGGTGAGTCGGGCGACGTGCAGAGCGGTACTGGCTTAGGTGACGGCGAAGGTGCCGAGGATATCAGCAAGGATATTAAGGACGACGAGGACCTGTCGGAGCTTGCCCAGGACCAGAATAACAAGAACCAGAACGATGTCGAGGATAACCCCGACGCGGTCGACATGGGCGAGGATGATCTGGAGGGAGACATGGGCAGCGTCAAGGCGGAGGAGGAGGAAGAGGAGGAGAATAAGAAGGATAAGGATGGAAGCGATGATGAGGAAGATGATGAGATGGATGAGGAGGCCGGTGGGGTTGATGATCTCGATCCTACGGCTGTCGATGAGAAGATGTGGGATGGGAAGGACGAGGAGGATGCGGAGAAGGATCAGAAGGGGGAGAATCAGAGCGGGAAGACGGATGAGGATGAGCAGGCTGCTGCGGAACCCGGGAAGGAGAAGAAGGAGCAGCAGCAACAGGAGGAGAGTGAGGATGCGGCCAAGGAGGAGGATGAGGAGAAGAAGAAGGAGAAGAAGGAGGGTGAAGACGAAGAGGAGGAGGAGGAAGGTGAGCCCGGTGAGGAACAAGAGGGTGATGCTCAGCCGCAGGAGGAACTGAATAATCAGGACCAGAACGTGCAGGAGCAGGATACCCTGGCGCTGCCGGATGATATGCAGATTGATATCAGTGATGGGGAGGAGGAGGAGGAGGATAACTTGGATGATTTGGAGGATGGTGAGAAGCCGCAGGATGGAGAGATGGAGGAGGAGCAGGCGCCGAATGGTGTCGAGGAGGAGAACAACCTTGAGGAGCAGAAGGATGCGGAGAAGCCCGAGGAGGCTGAGGCCGAAGAGACGGATGACTTGAATCCTATGGATGAGGATAACATGGATGTGGACATGGACAAGGAGGAGGAGAACGATGAGGATGCCCCGCAGGACTTGGACAAGGAGGAAGAGGAGAAGGAGAAGGAACAGCCCGGTCTGAACGACGACCAGGCTCAAGCGGATGACGACAATGCCGCTCCCAGCGATGTCAAGACTGGTGGCGGTCTTGCTCAAGATGACCAGAACGACATGCAGGACGACACTGCCGACAACAAGGCCGCTCAGCGCGAGCAAGGTGCTGTCAACAATCAGTCCTCTGACCAAGACAATGCCCCTGGTTCCAAGGGTGAGCAGTCGAGGACCGAACAGCAGGAGGGCCCCAACGAGGATCAAGAGACCGACACCAGCAGTCAGCCGTTCAAGAAGCTCGGCGATGCTCTCGACAGGTGGTACAGAAATCAGCGCGACATTCGCAACGCTCCCGAGAACAAGGAAGAGCAGCAGAAGCCCGATGTCGACATGGCCAAGGTTGAATTCCAGCACTTGCAGGATGAAGACGCCGAGCCCGACACCCAGGCCATGGGCACCGCCAACGACGAGGAGGTCCGTCCCATGGATGACGCCATGGCTATCGACACCGAGATGGAAGACGCCAACAACCACGTCTTACCCGAGGACGAGCCCGCCGCCGAGGACAACAACAACAACAACAACAAGCAGGATGAGGACGTGGACATGGAAGATGTCGAGGCCCCCGACGCTCCCAAAGAAGACGGCAAAGACGGCCGCTCCGGCGTCGCCACGCACCAAGGCGCCTTGGACGACTCCGACTCGGAAGACGATGACGCTCGCAAGGCCAGCGCCAAGGAAGGCGACCTGGACGAGGAGATCAACGAAGAGTCCACTCAGCTCTCGGCCATTCACCTCGCCGACGAAGACAAGCCCCCGCGTCCCCAGCGCGACTTCAACGAGGCCCTCTCCATGTGGACCACCTTCCAGACCAAAACGCAATCCCTCTCCATGTCCTTATCCTCTCAACTCCGCCTGATCCTCACCCCTTCGCAATCCACCAAGCTCTCCGGCTCCTTCCGCACCGGCAAGCGCCTCAACATCAAGAAAATCATCCCCTACATTGCCTCCTCCTACAAGCGCGACAAGATCTGGATGCGCCGCGCCATCCCGACCAAGCGCTCCTACCAGATCTTGCTCTGTGTCGATGATTCCCAGTCCATGGGCGACAGTCTCAACAACTCCGGTTCCGCCGGCCGCTTAGCCCTTGAGAGTCTGGTCATGACTTCGCGCGCATTGACGATGCTAGAAGTAGGCCAAGTCGGCGTTCTCGGTTTCGGCACTGACGTTTTTGTGGCGCACCGCCTCACCGACCCCTTTGCCAGCCACGACGCCGGCGCCAAGGTCCTCCAGCAATTCACTTTCAAGCAGCAAGGTACCGACATGGTCAACTTGCTCAGACGCACAATCGATCACTTCCGCGACGCACGCTTGACTTCGGCCTCCCAAGGCGGCGAGGACTTGTGGCAGTTGGCTCTGATCTTATCCGACGGCTTGGTGCAATCAAAGGACCACGCGCGCCTGCGCCCCTTGCTAAGAGAGGCGATGGAGCAACGTGTCATGGTCGTTTTCATCGTCATGGACGACGCAAGAGATGCGCAGGGTAATGCCAAGAAGGGAAGCCAGAGTGTGTTGGACCTCAAAGAGGCGAGGTTCGGAAGCGATGGGGTGCCGGTTATTCATCGGTACTTGGACTCGTTCCCGTTCCCGTATTATTTGATTGTCCATCATCTGGATGATTTGCCGGGGGCGCTGGCGGGTCTGTTGAGGAGTTGGTTTAGTGAGGTTAGTGCTTCTTAGTTAGGCATCGAGCTTCTTGAGGGGTTGTTGAAGGGAGGGAGATCTAGATGTATGGGTAGGAAGTTGTATGAGAAGGAAGAAGGGGAAAGGAAACAGAAAAGGAAAGAAAAAAGATAAAGGAAGAAGAAGATATGTGCGAGATGAATAGACTGCATTTGTGTAGGAGTTACCGGTTGGCGTTATCATGTTGGTTGGCTGTTTGGTTGGGTGGTGTTTTGATTGGCTCATTTATACCGTTCATGTTTTCCTTGACGATTTGTCATTCGTCAAAATCAAAAAAGGGGTTTAGGTTAGGTAGGTTAGGTAAAACAAAAGTTAGACAAGATCATGCATGCATGCATGTGTTTTAGTGTCAAACAGCCATCAGCAGTGCACTGTCCATTGCACCCAAATGTGCTTGCTTGCTGTGTTGTGAACAAAAGTTGTTGAAATCTTTGATAAGCCGTGCAAAAAAAAAAAAGATTTGGGGAAACATGTTGCACGCTGCTTAAGAGGTTTGTTTGGGACATACCGGAAAAGTGTCGAGAGAGAGTACGCAGCGAATAACCTGAGGTAACTTGGTCAACCAAGTCTCGAGTCAAGTCCTTACCTTTTTTTTTTTTCTTTTTTTTTTTTTTTTTTTTTTAGCCGTAAAGATAACATCTAGACTTGTACGCAGGCAGGCAGGCAGGCAGGCAGGCAGGCAGGCAGGCAGGCAGGGCTGCTTTACGTCCTTCTTCCCATTCCCACTCCCCTACAGAGAGAGAGAGAGAGAGAGAGAGGATGATAAGATGAGTTACCTAGCGAACCTTATGACCCAAGAAAGAGTGGATTGGGTTACTTTCACAGTGTCAAATAAGGTAGGATGGTCACAGGTACCTAACTTAACCTAGGTAATCCATCAATGAACATGACCAGGCGAAGTGGGTGGTCGTAAAAATGAAAACCGAAACATGGATGGATAGTAGTCCAATACGCCTCGCTCTGGCCAAGGTCGAAAAGGCCGTTACGAAACTGTGATAAGAGATCTCAGCAATTTGGAAACACATCGGCCAGAGAGAGTCCAATGGGGATTGGACCATTCAGCAATTGCCTAGAATTATAGTTTTAAAGGTATACTAAGGACGTTTGAATGCGTGATAAGAGCATGTCCAAGGTCCATTGTAGTGACCGTGACGTGTTCTGATTTTTTTTTACCACCATTCGGTATCGTAAGTGGTCCTTCGATGATGACAAGGGCAGACAGTTCACGATTTACGAAAGTCATCGAAGATTGTTGTTGTTCCTTGGCAAATGATAGTATTTTTTACTGTATCAAGTTTGCAGTTCCTCCCTCTCCCTCCCATTCCTCCCGCTTTCTTATCCACACACCACTCATCATCCTTCATCCATATCATGACTCTACTGTGTAGGTCCTATGCATCGCCCATCCTATCGTAACCTGACCTGACCTGGCCACCCAATCAACACCAGACCCCATAACACAGAACTTCCCACCCATATACGCCCATTGTGATCAAGATAACCAAAAAAAACAATACCAAAAACAAAAGAGACCAAACAAATAAAAATCAGATCTTGCCGCCCTGCTGCCTTGTTCTATGCCTTTTCTACACCCCTTCTGCTTTTCTAAGCGATAGTGTAGTGTAGTATGATACCCCATTTTGAATGCCCGCCGAAAATGCTAGATAATTGAGATTGAGATGATTGAGTGATTGTTGAGAAAAAATTAAGGTGTAGTAAGTATGTGTATAGCGATCGTATTGGAATGTTCGACAGTGTGTGTGTGGTGTGAGGCTTAACCACGAATGGCATCAGCCATCCAGCCCAACTCATTCATCAAGTCTTCCAGACCCGAGTTGGGAGTAGGGCTGTTAAGGAATGAAGTGTGTGACACAGGAATGTTGGTCTCGATCCTGGGGACCATGAGAGAGGACTTGGACTTCTCTTCCTGGGGAGAAGACTGCGGGAGGCTGTAAGTGGAGAGGGTGCTCCTGACTGAGCCGGCAGAGGCCTTGCGGGTCGTGTTGTAGTCGAGCATGGGAAGGGGGAGGAGGTCCTCCTCGGGAGTCTCATCCTCGTCGTCGTCAGAGTGGTAGAAGGCCGGAGGCGAGTTGGCCGGGGACTGAGGTGAGCTGGTGTCAACGAGAGACAGCGTGGGAACCGAAAGATCGAGGCAGGGCACCATAGGGGCAAGAGTAGGTGTAGGAGCCTCGTCGCTTTCGACGGGAGGAGAGGGGGTGAGCGAGCGTTGAGATGGTGGAGGGGAGAGGCCAGTAAACTGCATGTATTCCGACACAGCAGATGTGGCGAACATGTCATCGTCTTCGTTCTCCTCGGCGATGTCGTCGGGGATGGCGATGGCCGGACGCTCCATTGTCTGGTACTCCTCTTCAGGTAGCACATCATCAGACAGGAACCGGCGAAGCGACTCGGGCGACATGTCCCTAGACTTGTTTGACCCGGATGACCTGATACTCCGAGTATCATCGGTGGGTGTTGGTGCCCTAATCTCCGGAAGGGAGGAAGAGCTTTGCTTGCGACCGAACAGTCGGCGTGGCGAGAACCAGCTGGAGCCCGGTGAGGTGGACCTGGAAGAGCGCTTGAGTTCAGGTAGAGGGGCGGTAGCAGCACGGGAAGCAGCCTCCATCAATGAAACGACAGCCGGTTGCGGCGTGGTGTACCTGTCGGCTGGGTTCATGGTCATGTAGTTTTCCTCGCGAAGGGAGTTGGTGGATGCGCTGCGGTTCCTGAGGGTACGTTCGACAGGAACGTGAAGAGTGTTGACAGTCTGGCCGGGGAGATATGGGCAGTTATTTGTTGAGGGAAGAGTAGGATCATGTGTCTCAGCCGCGCCATCTAGCTCGTACTGGAGGTCTCGGTTAGTGACAGGGACCGACGGGCGTATCTCTGGGAAAACAAGACTCACATAAAAGTAATATGTCTGGCCCATCTTCAAGCCACCGTTCCGCTTTGTGGTCCGGCCAGAGTCACCATCGCAGATGATGTCCTTGAAGGTGTAACATCCCTTCCACTGGCCTCTGTCTCGTCTGATGTCACGCTCCATTGTGTAAGGTTTACCGAAGTTGTCCCAAGAACCAACCAGGTGAACAGCCTTGACCGAGGGGTGAGTCCGTCTATATATCGTGTTAGTCTCTTGGGTGACTGGGTGTAGAATGTAGGCGCAGATCATAAGGCTGGGGGGCATGAGAGGAGTGAGAGTGGATGAGAGCAAGGATACTCAGCCACCAAAGTGTCCAAGGGCCAAGGTAAGCTGCAATATTTCCAATACCACGCCAAGGGCGAAGGGTCATTACGGGAATTGCCCAATAATGGCGGAATCCCTGGAGCTGGGTCAGGTCAGGCCACGAGCGCGATCACCGTCCCGACTTTGGCCGTTCGGTAAAATTGCTGCGCGGGCGATCTGCTGCGTAGAGGCTGACCTGCGAGAGATTCCCAGCTCGCCGAGGCTCGCTCGCTTGGACCCCGGCCTGCGTGGTGATCGATGGGATTTTGATCGATGGATGCTGAAATCCTCAGCTCTCATCGGATCGGGCATGGGAATCCGATTTTTCTCTCCACACTTGCTGGCACCCTCTCCAAAACCAAAAAAAAAGAAAAACTGGGAAGTGGAACATATCCAGACGTACAAGCAGTATGAGTCGGGTCTTTTGCCGAAAAGCGAGAGAGGGTGTAGCCGAATTAGGTGAGAAACGAAGGACGAGGGAACGAAGGAATGACCGCACAGCAGTCTCGCAAGCGAAGTGAAGGAAAGATGGAAAAAAAGAGAAGAAAAGATTAACACAAGTTCGGAGAACTCACAACATAAAGGTAAAGAGGGTTGTTGTTGGGTCCATGCCGGATTTTCTAGAGTCGACTCGTCCACGCTTTAAGCGGACGGGTCTAGACGAAGGGGCAGCTGGCAATATAAATCAAGTTTCGCTTTGAATGGTGGGCGGCTGCGTTTCGTTGGAAGCTTCTGAAGCAGATAGAAGGTAGTAATGATCAATGTTGTTGATGAAGGGTGGAAGGGCTGAACCAATCAGAATGCCGAGACTGATGCGGAAGCGCCGCACTGCTTCAGAGTCGAAGTTGGGGGAAGCAATCTTAGTGGACGGCGCTTAAAGGTGTATAGATGCGAGGATTCGTTTTCTGAAACTCGAAAGCACGTGTTTCGAAGTCGACCAAGAGCCAGAGATTTGACGAGACAAGCGAGGAGATCAGGGACCGGAGCCGCCGTGGCGAAGATAGAGGGGATTGCGAGGTTTATTGCTGTGGTCTGCGGGGGGGCCGGGGGAGGTGTTGGTGTCGTGCTAGTTCCAGTTGTACCAGGCTGGCAAGAATTGAACAAAAAAAAAAAAAAGGCTGAATGCCAACACACACACTTGTTGTTGACAGCACTATGGATCCCGGTAGTACCCCAGGATATGTTTGTAAAAGTCGTCAATGCTATCCGTATCAAGAGAAATCAGGGTTCCCAGATCTCTGGGGAAAAGAAAAGGAAGGCAGGGCCCTTGCCCTATTTCAAGCCGCCCCGGTCTCGTCAGCTCGCGAGGAGAACAGTGCAGGTTTCTAGATAGGCTTGGTGTGTAAACAGCTGGGCTGGAGACCGAGAGCGAGATTGATGCAGGACACTGCTGGGAGGACCTCAAGCAGAATGGCCAAGACTATCGAAACGGTAGGACAATGGGGTAGCCAAGGATGGTTAGGGATGACGGTACAATGGGTGTTGAAATCGTGCTTCTTTCTGTGGCTGGGAGTCGCAGAGATTGGGTCGGGGTCCATGCACGGCTAATCTCGCCCAGCTCATGCTACAGTGTGTGGTAGCAGCAGACCCTGTCGACCATGTGGACCATGTGCGAGAGATTGATTGTGTTGTTGGATGTGGTGATGTGTGGTTGTGTTGTTGCTGAGCCTCTTTGCGGTTCAGGTATTGAATGGGAATACTTTATGTTAAAACAGCGGATTTGGGAACTGCCCGAGTCTCCAGAAAAGATAGGGAAAAAAGATCGCCGTTTTAGCTGAGTGTAACACTGCACAACAACCTGATATCTGACACTGGTGACGCAGTGATACTGGATAGGTTCTGCACTGACTGGTTGAGCATTGTGTGATGGACGGGAAGACCGGGTTCCTTGATAGAGGCTCAACAACAACTGGACACAGCAACTTGGAAGCTGACGACAGCGGCAGAATGCGGAAGGCACGATATGTCCAACACTCATTGGATCTTTCCCTCGAGATGGTCCCCCGCTTGGGAGACGCCATCTCCCGTCTTCTTGGTGGAGAGGGCAGCCTGAGAGGAAGGATGTGGTGAATTGACAATTTCCATTGTTGCCGGCAGCATCGGTGTCTCAACCTGATGCAAGCAGTTCATCAAGACATGGTTCCCACGCTCTGCCAGGCATTGCCAGGCTGACTGGACTGGACCCATGGAATCCCTCAGAGATAAAATTCAGCTGCCTGTTCGCAGCGAGTCTCCCTTGAGTCCGTCGATCGAATCTCCTCCCCCTGGGTTTCCAATCGCACGCTTTCAACGTCAATGGTTGGTCCTTGTCCGTCGTGGTCCCTTTTCGGGAATAGCCGCTCGATGCGCAGTTGCATTGTTCAATATTGCCGTTATTATGTTTTATGGCTGATAGCAAGCCATTAGCGCTCAAGCACGGACCACCACATGTTCATCCGTAACAGGAAGTGCATCTCTTTGCTCCAACTCGGACTAGCTCCACTTAACGCTGTGCGTGGGGACGTCCATCATTTCCTTTCTTTCTTCTTTTCATTTTCTTTCGCAACGACAGATGATAGCCAATCTGCTGTCCCACGGTGAGCATTTTGAATTACACTCGGTTCGGTACCGAAAGGGTTCGGCATCGCAAGGATACCCAAACCATGTCCTAAATAACCCTCATCCAAACGAAGGCGGGAATAGATGAGAAATTCCATCGGTTGCTTCGAAAGCCATCATGCATTCATTGTTGTCTTCCAACCCTTCCGGCAAACGAAATGCAATCATCCTACATTTCTCTCTGCCGAACCGGCCGTCGCCGTGTCCGTGATAATGTGCAACGACGTCACAAAAAGCAACCAAGCAACGGCCCAGCGGGAATTGGCGCGTCCCGACTCGGTTGCCCACAGCGCCGCTGCATCACTTCGTCGACCACGAGTTGTTGTTTGAGCCAGTGGTGATCAGGGATCGCCAAGGTTGACCGCATTTATTACTTGCTCCACTGACAAAGGAAGAATGATGATCAAACTGTCAGATAACCTGAGAATTTTCGAGGAACGGGGTCGGGCAGGCGATCGTAGGTTTGATATCCATAAGTTTCAGCTGACTTGAACTGGAAACTGTTTCCAGTCAGCAGCAATACCAAGACCCAGCACTTTTGAAACAGACCAGATCTGCGGCCCCAATCTTCAATCTTCTAGAAGCTTTCCATTCTCAAACTCGTATACTAGCGTACGGAGACTGGCAGCACCAAACAAGAGGCACAAGAGGCACATGACACAGCTCGAGTCACTCAAAGTTACCCAAGTTATCACTGCCGTACACCCATCTACAACCTCGCCTCGTCTCTGAGTATCATACCAGTGTACGGCACAATAATCACTGGACATACCATCCCAGCACACGACCACCGACCGCTCTTTTGGGTGCCGGGGGAATCCCGAATGGAGGACGACAGTAACGACAGGGCACGACGCCTTCATCATGCATTTGGTGGACGTACATGGACGGTTTGGAACGTTTTCGTGAATGGTTACACAACAGACACGAGACAGGAACCACAAGACCCGAGACTCGAACGCCTTGCTCTTTTGTTGTCTCCCCGTCTCACCACAGGCGGACACGGCAGATGGCTGGGCTTCACGTTTTTATTACCTCCTTTTTTCTTGCTTTTTGTGGCCTTATCGTATAGTCACTGTGCTTGAGTCTAATGGAGTAAGCGGGCACGCAGAACAAGAAGTAAAAGGACGAACCGTGAGTTGGTGATCAAGTTATGTTGTGAAAAGGTGAGAATTCCCGATGACTTATACGGGGGTAATCGAAGAGTGTTCCGCGTACATGATTCACTATGCGAGCGCCGAACGTAGTTCATAGAGGTACCATACCGCTTTGATGTTGTGCCTTTTCGTGCTTGCTGTGCTTCTCATTTTCTACGTTGTTGTAACTAACGTCCCAAAAGCATCTGATAACAAAACCTCTAAGCATGAGCATCTCTCTACACCACTTTGTCACACACACCACCCCCTTCCATGCCACAAATCATCTCATCTGACCAGACTTCACACACAACATCAATCCACCTGCCTTCTGCGCAAGCGCCAGGGAAGATATCTCCGACCCAAGACACGGGGTAAGTAAGTGAAAACCATCAAGTGGCGCAGGCGGATATGAATGAATAAATTATCAATATGAAGGAGGACGCCACCGGTGGTTGCAACTGGGTATATCCCATTTTCAATCTCTCCAACTCTATCCCGCAGTCCGGATTTGATTTTTGACATGATCAAAAAAACCACATCAACAAAAAAAGCACCTGACGACAGAAGCAGTTGGGACCTGGGCGTATGTAACGCATAGATAGGGGAAGCAACGACAAAACAACAAAACAAAGGAACCATGACCAATATGCCAAGTCCCAAACTTGCGAGTCAAAACAGCGTTTCCATGTCTACATTAAGCATGACCCGGGAAAACAAGGACTCAATCGTTTATTCATGAATTGACCACGATCATTGATCCACAATACGGGAGGTATACCAATTTTCCGTAAGGTGGTGATGGAGAGGATAACCAATTTCTAGATCTATCTGTGTATGAACTTCATCTCAGTAGTTGATGAGCGAGAGAGAACACTTGGGGAAAAAATAAAAAAATAAAATAAAAAGAAAAGCGTTGAATCAGCTACCTTGAACACGACGACAAGATTCTTGAAGTGCGCTCGAAATGCTGCAATGCCAACTCGACCCTACCTAGCTAGTATCAAATGCCTTTGTCGTTCCTTCCTCCCCCAGTTTTCTCTCTTCTTCCTCACCCGGCATCTTTCGGAGAGGAAGGTGCGTATGTTTTGAGGGAGGTACGTGAGGTGAGCTCCTTCTTCAACATTTCCCCCCCATATTTAACTTTGGTTGCATCTCCGACGTCAGACAACCGCCATCAATTAACACTCCGTGCCTCCAGCCCCCAGACTCTCAACCGGCAACGAATAGGTATGAACCTCAACCTCAATCTAAAATGTCAGCCACCCCCATACGTCACCAGGACTACCAGCCATTGCATTTTCACCTTTCCCGTCCATTCCTTCAGGTATCCGCCGCCAGACGGTTTATCTTCAAGTGACAAGTGACATGATGGGATCCGGGAGAGTGGTTTGGAGAGAAGCCATGTTCCACCACCACCACCACCACTCCATCTCCAGTTCCAGTTCCAGTGCCGGATCTAGCCCCCAGGCTTCTCGTCTGTTTCCCCTTCGGGGGCAAGAGAAGAGTTGGTGAATTCCGATGCCAAGTGTCAGTCAGCCTTGTGACTAGTTGAGTGATGCTTGTGCACATCACGAGAAACACCCCGGCTTCACACCCGTTGAGTTGAGCCTGAATCTTTTCCTGACATTTTTTTGCTCTTCACCCCGTCTGGCCCTTTTATGGTTCGGTTCCATGGAACACCCAAAAGAAAACATAGACTGACATACGGTAGGTAGGTAGGTAGGTAGGTAGGTAGGTAGGGGAGTCCTTCGGGGAGGAGGGATCCGAATGCTGACGAGCTGACGAAGGAAACCCATCTGAAGAGGAGGAAAAAAAAAAAAAAAAAAAAAAAAAAAAAAAAAAAAAAAAAAAATATAAATAAAAATAAGGTTTTATATTTTAGTTAGACAAAAAAAACAGCAAGCCCAGGCAGAGATTTTTTTATGGATAGATTGGTAATTTT